>JANUFV010115348.1:0-16212 GCA_024757865.1 Epizoanthus scotinus | reverse complement strand
ATGCATTGTGAATATGATCAGATGAGCTGGCATACAGTATCAATACTTTGCTAGTGGGTGCCTCATGCATTGTGAATATGATCAGATGAGCTGGCATACAGTATCAATACTTTGCTAGTGGGTGTCTCATGCATTGTGAATATGATCAGATGAGCTGGCATACAGTATCAATACTTTGCTAGTGGGTGCCTCATGCATTGTGAATATGATCAGATGAGCTGGCATATAGTATCAATACTTTGCTAGTGGGTGTCTTATGCATTGTGAATATGATCAGATGAGCTGGCATATAGTATCAATACTTTGCTAGTGGGTGGCATATGTTGCCAATAGGAACAGGTTAGCTAGCATGATATAACTTAAACTCCCGGATTGCTGAAGAGTTGATACCTGTATTGTACATGTATTGAAGGGTTAGTGCTGAAGTACTAGCTAAAGATTTATTCTCTCATAGCAAGAAGCATATCCTAAATCCTAAATCCTAATATCATATCTTCATCTGTACCTAATGCTATATTTGCTAGGTACATGTATATTCTTAACAATTATTCCACAATCTCGAGTGAAACATAAGGTGATTGCCATTGGTTTCAGTTTCTTCCCGTGAATCGCGATTTTTTATTTTTTTATTTTCATGAGATTTTTAAAAAAAATCCAATTGTTTCCTCATGAATAGTGATTTTAAGTCATCTCTTGAAGTGTGATTTCCTGTTTATTTATGTGAAACTGGATGTAGGTCTTTATTTTCCCGTGAAGTGTGATGCTCCCATATTTTATATTATATCCTTTGCTTTTGTGTGTGTGGTTTGTGTGTTTTATCCTTGAAATGTCCATTCTATTTAACATAAAACGTTATCGGGAACCCTTTCCTCTACCAACCTTAGTTGTGTTTTTTCCCTACAGGTAAGGATAAGGATTGGTAGTTTTGGCATTATCATTAAGTGTGTGTCCAATTAACATTTGAGATAATAGCTGTATTCATCCACCTAGGCTAATTTTCTTAATGGTGTTTTCTAGAGTAACCGAGACTAGTGTATTGTGCCGTACCCTGCCAGTACCCCCAGCTAAACGAATTCGAAAGAGAGCTGCAGTACAGTCTGGCAAGGTGGTTGTTGTATTTGATGGTTACACACCCACCTCTCCACCAGGAGAGTTCAAGTTCACGCCAGATCCTAGTGTAACTGCTCTCTCACCTACTAAAACATTTGTCAGGTGAGTAACTTAGCAATTAAGTGTGAAATAGTTAGGAGGGGTCTTTCACAGTTATGCACATATCCGAGAGTCAGAACTATCCATGTCAAAAACCAATATGTAGATTTGATGCGAGCTGTTTAAAGTGAGCTGATATGTTGAAGAAATGACAGTGAGTACAAGCATCATTTCACACGAACTGTTCGCACTATACAATGTAAGCATAACATACACGACGGTTAAAACACAGGATGTATTTACATTTTGTAGTGTACTATTCTAGGTGCTAGTGTTAACATAAAATTATGAGATCAGTAAGATTCCCCGGGAATTTCATGTTCTTGGTCTAGGTAAAGCATGAAAACTTACTATACATGTCACTGACATGTAAACGTGTTTCCTTTCTTTCAATATATAAACAATACTCAAGAACAAGTTCAAAAACTAAAAAGCATGACCTAGCTCTTTGGTTGATAATCTACTACTTTCTGATATAAAGAATCTCCTAGATTATCTTGCACTAAGTATTTGAGTAATGAAACTAAAATAATGTTGCTCTTTTTCCTGACGGGCAACCTATGGAAGAAATCTACTAGCCCGATACAAATATCTACTAGCCCTGGGCTAATGGACCGCATTTTTGTCACGCCTTGCTTTATCCAAAGCAAGTTTGCCATTAAATTGACGTTTCTTAAATCAAGTTCCATCAAATTTTTTACTCCTTGTTCTTTGAATGCTGTATCTCTTATTCATTAGGGAGTGCCCAGTATAGGACCAGTATGGGACCAGGTGTGCCATTCGTTCTTTTCCGCTTGACCGCAAGCTATTCATTAATTTACTAAATTTTCCTCTTTTTCCCTCCTTACTTTGTATATCATTTACATGTTGTCAATTCATGTTGAATTATTTTGGTTTTGTGCAGATTTTCATTTGAATTCTCAGATGCGTAAAAGATGTTTTCACACTTGAAACCGATTATATTATTTGCCAAGAATTACTTAAGTACGTGGTTTTGTTCCAAGTAGGATTTTTTAAACTGAGAAACATTGAATCCACTAACACGTGCAGGAGCGCGACATACATGTAATCCTTGGAGCATTGTGCGTAACATAGTAATGTAATGTTTTGATTTTTACTTAGTGGGGGACAAGAAATAACAATCAGTGGAACACAGTTTGACAGTATTCAAAATCCAAAAATCTTCTTTATGGTTGCTGATGGGAGCAGTTCCGTGAAGGCAGTAGAAGTAAGTAGTTTTGCAGTTCATACTATACTACACAGATATTATAGAATTTGAGTTTGTACAACATGGTACTGATTACTTTATGCATATAAAACTAACACTGAGCAAGACATATATAATTGTTTCATAAACGTTACATTTGTGTGAAAGATTGTTAGTGCTGTCATGGTGGCAGTGTGTTTTGGTTACAACCAAATTGCTTTTTTATAGTTTTTATGTCCTAAATATTGTAACGTTCAAGTTGCATTCATTGCAGAATTAAATTACTTACTTTATCATATGGACACTTTTCACTCCAAATGCCGTAATTGTCATTTGAGCATGTTTCCCAGGAAGGTGAAGTGTATACTATTTGTGCTATGATGGTTGTGCTGGTACAGCACCAATGTAAACTGTGTTCTTGTTACACGCAAATGGCATTTTAATTTTTGATTTTCCAGGGTTGTTTTTCTGCTTTCATTAACAGAAACATAAGAGTGTTCTAATTTAAAATACTTCGCAACACGTTGCCTACTGACGCTTTTTTGTTCAAGATCAATTATTCTTGTTTTAGTTTAATTTTTGTTTGCACATTCACCTTGTAAAAAGTACTTAATAATAAACATCTCTCATTTTAGGACTGTCAAAAGATTAGCGACACAGAGATTGTCTGCCCCAGCCCCAATGCTAGCAGCCTTGGCGTGGTGCCTTTCTCTAGTAATGGTACAGAAGTGTGTGCTGGCTTTATCATGGATAACGTCAAGAAGCTGTTAAACTGCACCATATCCATTGCTATTGTTAGTAATCCAATTTTCTTCCAATTCGGTGATACAGATCAGATCCATACACAGAGGGCTGAACATTTAATCCTCAAAGTAAGTAATATAGTGAGAAGTATACATGTACTATAGTAGAATGCTAGAAACAGTAAAGGAAATGGTATCGGTATTGCCATTGGTCGATGCAATATGTTCCATTTCTATTTAAGAGTGCATGTGGTAGAAAATTCTTACCGTCATTTTCTAAATATATGCCCTTGACATTTTTTACATTTTTGCACTTTTAAGGAGCATTTATTTGTACATCTCTGAGATATGCAAACCAAAACAATCTAACTATCCTTTCATGTGAGAACGTAACATCAGTACGTACATGTTATAAGACATAAGTAATGCAAATCAACATTGGTTTATTGTCTTTCTGCAATACGATGCCATCTACTTTAGACGGAGAGCTGCAATTCTCTTTTCTATTTTTTAGTAGATGAAGGGGGAATTTTGTTCGAGTAGAGGTGTTTGTTCATGACAGGCATTTATTTAAAGTATATAAACTTAGGGGTAATTTATCTGGGTAGAGGTGTTTATTCGAATGGGGGCATTGCATATGTATACAGGAAAACATGCGGTACATGTAACTGGAAGGGCGGGGTGTTCCAATCTTAACATTATTTAGCAAACACAAGAGGGAGTGTATCTTCACATTTCGAACACCAAGAACAGAGTTGGAAAAACAACGCATAGTAGAGGGTTTTTTTAACTCAAGTTCCAGGTATTTAAAATGTGATGAATCACTCTTTAGAGTGTTTGATATAACTTCTCAAACAATTCAAGTTTTGGTTGAGAATTAACGCATGCAAAACCCAGCAGTTTTTTTGTCACATTTCAAAACACACCAGTTCACGGTAATAATTTTCTTTTGTATTTTTTTATTGAATAGTTATTGAGTTTAAGAATGTAATCTTCCAATCAATTTTCTACATGTAGTTCAGTTTGTGTCAACTTAAAATCACTGCTGACAGGTTGATAAGAACAAACAGTATCTTTATGTATTTGTCAAATTATTTGACTGTTTTTTTCTGGAAGAGCATTATAATGACTTATCAGTATATATTTGTCCACTCTAAACAGGGGAAAAATCTTGAAATCTTAAAAGAAAATGATGTTCAGGTGACAATCCAGAAGGCATACTGTAATGTAACAAGCTTAGACAAGGTGAGTGCCACTGGAAAACTTTGCGTTTGTCAGTAAATTTGCTATGTCAGGGAGTGGCAACTTAAAATATACGTCAAAGTATATTTGTTTGAATTTATTGAATAAATCAAGGTATATGTTTACTAGTATACAACGGCTACGAGAAAGCTTTTGGTGAACGAAACCTAAAAAAAATCGACCTCCCCATAAACATTCTAGGGTTATTAGAAACTGAATTAACGAAGCGACTTTACTTGTCAATCATTATCAATATAGCATTTTTGCTGTTGAACAATGCGGGATTTATAACACAATCTATATGCTTTCTTAGAAATTTCTGACTAGGCATTCACGGCTGTTTCAGCGTTTCTCATTAGCTTACGCATGTGCGAACGTTTTGCCAAGGAGCTTGCTTTGGAAATAGCACATGGTTTGGACTGACATCGATCTGCATCTGGGAAAGTTCTTGTGCGTTTTACTTGGTTTGCAAACAACATACATGTTTTTGACATATCTGACGATGGTTAAGGTGAAAACTAGAAAGTGGGTCATAACATTTTCAAACATTAGGTCTTTCTTCGAAAACTCTTCCCATTCAGTTGCTTATTTAACAAGGTGAACATACATCGTAGAAACAGCCTAGAAATCGACTGCACACTTTGAAAAGCGCACTTTGTTGGGCTTGAATGAGAGCTCTCGAAGTTTCTTGGTTTGCCTCACTTTACTAGGAAATTTTGTTCGTTATTGACAAGCTAAGATATAGTACAACTTGAATGGAAGAGAAGTGTACCTCAAGGGCGAGAAATCTGAAATGTTAATGGTGTACATCCATTTTCCGACGGTTGTAAATGAAAGAAGAAAAATTTTGTACACAAATATTAGGATTATTTCCTAGACTACACGCCTTGAAGCAAGTAAAAAGTTTCTCCAAAACTTGAAAAAACTTCGTAAAATAAACTAGAAAGAAAATAAAATGGCGACAATGTGGCGAAGTAGCGGACGATCACGATGTCGGCGGAACGCACGGTAAAAACATATGAAAGATACTCCTTACTTGCCTTCCAGTACCCAGTTTTGATTTAATTGCTTCTTTTGTTTTCTTTCAAACAGTAATATGAAATAAAAATGATAATACCATAAGTATTCAAATTATGTTGGCTTTGTTACATGTATGAGCCATTTAAATACACCGCCATCTTGGCATTGACTGTTGCTATGCAAGTGTTGCTAAGGAATGGCATCATAAATACAGTACGCGCTAAAACGCATGCGCAAACTAAAAGTCCAGACGAGTACGTAGTTGAAAAACAGCCGTGGCATTCAATCTGTACATGTACCTCATAATCACGTCGTATATGTTCATTTAGGTCATTCCTCTGTTTTGCAATGCGCAGCTCTACTGCGCATGTTAGCATGTCAGAATTTCTAGGACGTATTGCAATTTACTACAAAATACTGATGGTTTACACCGATTACTACCAAAAAAAATGAAAAAAATCTCATTTCGGAGATTTAGGGGGACTTTTGTAAAACTCGCCCAGTCTCCCTCTGAAAAATAGGTAAAACCCTGCTTGTTTTGCCACATTTTGTACAATATCTTTCAAACGAATACCGGGACCCCCTAAATTTTTCCTCTCGTTCGAGTTTATTTTAAACAAACTGTAATATTTGGAAATCTTCTATGTTTAAAACTGAAATAAGATGAAGAACAGACTACAATCACGCAAGTAATATCTTGGGAATTAGTAACCATATCAGCCTGTTTTTGTTGCTGCTTGCTTATGTTTTTCAGTTTTCTTTTTGAAATAATTTACATTATCCTTACTTGTACTCAGTACTAACTTGCCCATTGCTTTTTTTATTCTTCGTACAATTTTTTTTGTGTGAAATAAACACAGATGCACTACATTTACAAACTTCTTCCAAACTGGTGAACTTTGCGTAAAAAGGGGTACATTGGACCAATCGTAGCTCCTTAAAGAGCACTGGCACCCCCCTTTTTAATTTCATTTTTGGAGCTCTCCTATTATGATCACCAAATGAGCACTTCTATTTCGGAGGAATGACCTTAATAGAGAAGAGAGGTGCATTGTGTTGAGAGTGTCTGGACAAGTTTATCTCGATTATTCTCTAATTGCATTTGGTTCGTGAAATTGTTCACAAGGAAAATGTAGATTGAAAAGGAGATTCATTCGCACGCCAACAAGAGTGGCATCAGATACGAAAACTACTAACTACAGTGTTGTAGAACTTGTTAAAACGAATTAAATGTACAATGCCTTCTAGTTCTGTAAGAATTGTAAGATTTAGGGAAGCTCAGAATTACGTTTTGGTACTATTTTTAAACAAGACTTACACAAGAAATGATACAATTTTGAGACAAAACTAGACAAGAAATTATAAAATTACTATATTATGCTCGCTGAATTATTGGGAAACACGAAATACATAAATTCAAGAAATACAGCTTTAACAGTGAGTTGGTTAAACGCATTTAATGTCCAGACTGAGTTTGTACTCAACCTTTCCTAATTTTAACCATCCACATTCCTTTATGACCTGTATGTATCTCTTTTGTGTTTCTATACGACAGTAACACTTTTTATATTTGCTTTGATATGTGGAGAATTTTGTACAACGACGAAATTCCATAATTTCTTGTTTCAACTAGTTTTATTGTGGCATGTATTAAATATTATTCAATATTGTAGTTTTCTTCAACTTTGTAAGTCATTTTATATTCCTAAAATAATCTGTAAAGCATTAAAACTTTGTAACATGCTTAATAAATTATTATTAATTATTATAGTGGGGTGGTTGTATTGGAAAATAAATAAATAAATGTCTTAAGTAGCCTTTATAATCTTCATCCTCCAGGAATTAGTTTGCAGTGTACCAAAAGAAGGAACTCTGGAGAAAAATGATGATGGCCTATATCCTGTCACGGTGTGTTTACTGGTAGTTTTTACTCCCTTTTTATACTCTGGAGTGGGTGAATTGATTGTATGAGGGATATGTAGTGCTGTAGTTTCTTTCTTTTGTTCATCCAGTTGTATTTTCATTTACTATACAATGTATCTCTCATCACGTGATCTGAATTAGTACAGATTCACTCGACGATTGTGTGGTAATTGTAATACTATGGTGTACGTCATGGTAAATAAGAGTATTTATAATGTGGCTTATTAATTTCGTGTACTGTGATTAATCAATTTCAGGTCCGTATGTTGCTGTACGGACCTCGCTCTTAAGCGGCTGTCATTTGTTTCGTTTTTTAAGCTTTTACACACACTCGCTTACTCCAAATGCTCAACAATCTAAAAGCCGCATAATAAATATCTTATTAGCCTCGTTTCCTCAGTCCGTATGGTAAGTTATGGATCCTTGTTTTTTTCTTTCTGTTTTCACCACCCACGTGTTTCATAACTTACATTTGAATATAATATGGTCAGATATTTAACAATTATTGGACAAAGTTGAGCAAGATTTTGTGATTTGTCAGTGGCAAATGATAAATATATTTGGTGAGTCCAATAATTGCTTTATCGCTTCTGACACGGGAAGCACATGCTGACTGTTTTCAAGCTGTAGAAATATTTTCAAGCTTCTCAGGCTTAAAATTGTCAGCACTACACATGAGTAGATTATTGTTTGCAGCAAATATTAATAACAATGTAGCTGTGTGTCAAGCAAAACGTGCTGCAACTGCTTTTGTCATATGTAACTCAGTATACTGGGAACCACGTTTACTGAATTTCATAAACAGAAAAAACATAATGTCAGTAAATTTCATGTCGCTAAAATTAATGTTATTTTTTTTAATAAAGTCAATATTCCACGAAATTAATGTTCTATAAAACTAATGTGATTTTTTGAAATACGTGTTAATTTCATGGAGCTTCAATTTCCTACATAGAGTAACAGTGACCCGAGAAAAAGCTGCAGAATGCGCTACATGTATTAACTTATGTTGTCCCTTGTTACAGGTCTATGTGGGAAACTTGATCTTCAATGTTGGTAAATTGAAGTACTTCAAGCTGCCGCCTACAAAAGATACAAAGTTTTTCTGGTACATTGCCGGAGGAGTTTGTGTTTTTCTTCTGCTCCTTCTAGTTCTGATGCTCTGTTTGTATCGACGCAAGCAGAGAAAACAGAGAAAAAAGGACAAGACATTTGCGATGCAGTTCAGCAGTTTGGAGTCCAAGGTAGCCAAAGAGTGCCGAGAAGGTAATATTTGTGAGAGAATTTTTATGACTTATTTGTATGAGTTTTGGGTCAACTTCCAAACTTTGTTTCTTTCAGAATTTTGGAAGTTTCTTTGATCTTTTAAAACGTTAAAGAATGTTGGCCAACCGCGACGCTTTGTTTTCCAGTCGCCATTTTACAATCATTTTGATTTAGAACTGTAGCTGAGAATTTGTTATTAGTCGTGCCGTAGGCGATGACTTTTAAAATGCAGTCCGTTCTTTTTACTAGTATTTTTTGTGTCGAGAATGTCCATATAACCCAGCCACTTGCTCCTTTGCGAATTGCAATTGCATGTGGGATGCTATATAAATCATAGATGGTCTGCCATGTACGCGTTCCGACGTTGCCACTATGGAACAGTTGATAAGACATCTGCCTTCGGATCAGGTGCTTTGCAGACGGCAGGTCGAGGTTCAAGCCCTGGTGGTCCCACTTTTTTCGCTTTTTTGGTTTTACTTTTTTCCTTTTTCTTTCCATCTTTAACTTCACAATTTTTTAAAATAGGATCTCGATCTCGATATAGCCAATGCAACATGCGGTAATCGAACATAATCAAATACAATTAATCAAACTCAATCATTGTTGATCTTTCGATGATGTTCATTGACATTTATATTCGGTGACAGAACGTATAAATCGAGCACAAAGTTGTGTGCGTACGATTTAATACCGAATCGTTTGATTTGTGTTCGATTACTGACGCTTTGAAACAGTTTTCATGATTATAAGTTGCTGGGACATTAAAATGTTTATAAGTTTTTAAGCTTAATCTTTAAAAATATTGTAAGCTCTTTATATTGCTGGATTAGTTAAGATAAAGGTTGCACTCCGAACATTCTTACGTAAGTTTCGATGTTTATTGTTCGATTATGTTTTGTCGTTGATGGAACAAACATTTTGCGTGTGCTATTGTATTTTAAAATACGGAATAAGAGATCCTGGGTTTGAATCTTGCTTGGGACACTGAATCAGGCTTTTTTCCCCTTTTTAGTCGTGCCATAGACGACGAGTTTTAAAATGCAGTTCGTTCTTTTTTTATAGTAGTAATAGTAGATTTGCTATTGGGTATTGTTCTGCGGGAGTTTATGCTCCTTTTGAAGGGGCTCTTGACATTGCATGCAGTCTTGCTCGTTTCGGCCTTGTTCGCAGAAGATCTTCGAATACTTGGTTGAGTCTAGTCTGTGAATGTTCTTTGCGTACTGTTTTATAAATTCATTGAAACGCGTACCTGTACTTGAAAGTTTATACTGGCACAGTCACTATACCATCACTGCCCTCAAACAAGTGGAAAGTGCGCCTGAGAGCAATAGTTACTGTTGTGGAAAACAGAAAATAACAACCGGCACGACTTCAGGCTGTGTGCGGCCTCTTGTTATTTTGAAAATGTTGTTGATTTGTATACAAATGCTTCAGTAAGAAATGGATAATATAGGTTACAACCAAACCTTGGTAGAATAATTTTGCAAACAATCGGCAGCCGATAAAACAAACAAACAAACATCATTTTCACAGCGAAATAAACAGACAAGAAATACCTGCACACATGAGCAGGCCGCAGTGATGACGTCATGTGCATCAGACCATAAATAACGCTATGCATCACGGTTGGTTAATATTCTTTGCACTTCACAGTCACCCTACTATTATTGAACCCTAATGTACTTATAAGTAAAAAAGGAAGTTGTGCATACGATTGAATGTTTTATCAAGTGACTAAATCAATAACACTTTTACAATATTTTAATATTTTAACCTGATACGTAATTCACGAGTTTCATTTGAAGTTGATTTACGACTTTTTACTCATTTGATACGTAAAACAAGTGCATCACATTTGCATTGGAGTAATATAGTGTTGTGGGTATGTCTCTCCATACAGTTCACTTTATAGGGCACTAAATCTGACTCATATTACATTTTCCGTTGTAGTATGACATTATATAGTTGTTGACTGATGTTCTGTGAAAGATGGGTTTTTGTTTAATTAAGGGTAACAAAGATTCATCTTCCACAGATAAACCAGTCAACAATGGTTTTGTTATATCGCAATTGAACACAACGCTAACTTGGAATGAAAAGTATCCAGCCATGTAACATGAGCATGTTTCTGGAAACAAATAATATCACCGATTAGTTTGTTTAACCAATCACAATGTGTGCCCTATTTCAATATTATTTCAAAGAGCAGATGAAATTCAGCCAACTTCATTATTTTTATTCATTTACATTTGATTTTGTTTCAGCATTTGCCGAGCTTCAAACAGATGTGACAGACCTTACAAGTGACCTCGTAACATCAGGGATGCCCTTCTTGGAGTTCCGGTACTATGCCCTGCGAGTTTTGTTCCCAGGACTGGAGGATCACCCTGTACTTCAGGAAAAAGAGGTACAATACCCCTACCCCACCCCCTCTTCTTTCTCTTGTTTTGTAGTTTGTGAGAGTTGCTACAAGATTCTGGGATAAATAGACAGTAGCAGAAACTAAAGTCAAAGTAAATGTGTAAAATTGGAAGGAATAATAACAATTATTAAGAACCTATCTTGCAACATAAATGTAAGCTGAATTATTTTGTAGTATATAATATAAAAAATATCAAAACAAGAAACAATACAATACAATACAATTATTGAAAATTGTGTATAGTATACACTTGCCATAAAAAATGATCTCTTAATATTTTGTTGCATTTTGGCAAGCGAACAGCCTCTTTTGATATAACAAATACTTTGGGTTAACATGAAATGCTGGCAATTGACAATTTTGTGGCCTGGATCGTTAACAGTGGCACAAAAGAGTGTCTGACGTGTCACGAAGCCTGCCTTCTATCAACCATTGGTGTGTTGCAAGTCCCAATGCGTCCTAATAAGGCATTTGTGAGATATAAGCCTTCTGTTTGGATAAAACAATTAGGAAGAACACAAGCAGTGTATGGATTCCAGGCTGGTAGACTAAAGTAATCTAGTGTTGGCCAGACAAGAGTAAAGAAGGTATGCAATATAAATAAAATGAATATTATATAGTATTATCTCCTGTTTCTGTAGGGGTTTGTAAGCAAGAATTGGGAGGCTGGACTTCGTCAGTTTACACAACTGATCAATAACAAAGACTTCTTGCTTGTATTCATTCGAACGTTAGAAGCCCAGATGGGTTTTAACATGCGAGACAGGTACAGTCTTTAAACGTGTTATGTCACGGCTATTTAGTGCATTTTTTTCTCCATACACCAAATGAATTCTGAAACTAATAGGTTACTTCAGTAGCAAGATAAGTTAACCCCTTTGCTGTCTAGATATTGTTCTTGTATCTATAGACAATTGTTGTTTTCAAATAATATATATTGTTGTCATATAAAGCCTTTTTTTAAATAGTCGAAATATATTACATGCAATAACGATTGGCTTTATCCCCATTCTGTAAAGTTATATTCTTGATAAACATTGGAATGGGTTTTATGATTCACCCATATTGAGTTATTAGCCGGCTAAGAATGTGGGTTTTCATGGCAGATGTAACGTTGCATCTCTACTGATGGTCACATTGCAAGGAAGGATGCAGTATGCGACAGAGTGAGTACCGTTCCATTGTTGCCTTGGAAATGTATTTCAACTGTAAACAGTCGTTCTTGTGATGTAGTTCTTGTGTAACTACCATTATAGTTAAGTGTACATGTAATGTCGTTGAAGTATTTAACTGGCCCAATGATAATTAATAGACAGGCTAAAGATACTTGCCCTGTGCAGTGACAGAAAATCAAAGTCCTTGTCTCACAATAAGTGGAGGGCCGTTGGGCTGTTCTAAAAATACTGACTAACCAGTAAGCTTCAAGATAATTAGAATGTCGGGGATTGGTTGAGTTCACATGGGGCAGTTGAACCAAATACAGGAATGGCAGCTACAAATAGATCTCGAGTCGTCTCGATGCTTGTCTAGTCCTAAAGGGTTCGCCCTGTTTAGGTCTGTAGACTGTCTACTTGTGTCTCATCACAAATAAAGAGGGAATTGTTTATAATTAACTGAAATACCACTTTTTGTCTGATACAGTGCTCATTTTAGAATATCTTGCTCTTGCTTTTTTAGGATTCTTCAGCAGTTACTATGTGACTTGATCAAGAAATCAGTAGCAAAAAACCACCCCAAGATGTTACTACGGAGGTATGCATGGTTTATAGTGATTATTGATGTGGTCAGAGGGGTAGTGGGATGTAGTGCAGTGGGATGAGGTAGGGTGGCGTGGAGTGAAGTGGAGTGGAGTCGAGCGAATTGGAGTGGAGTAGAGTTAGATGGAATTTTAGTGAAGTTAGAAGTGTCGGAGTGTGATTGGGCCGATATCTTTCATAGTTTGGTACATTAGACATAATTATTCTGAAATTGACCAAGCGTTTTTTTCTTTTTTTAACAAATATTGCATAGCAATGAATTTTGTTCTCATTGGCAGGTATCTCTATCTAAAATATTTTATCAATGGTATAATTGTATTTAATGGAGGGAGCTAAACCCAATTGTGGAATTGGGTAGTGCTTGTGAGTAAGCAGTACAGCTGTTATCGTTCCGTTAATTTATCATAACAAATAGCTACACGATAGACGATCATGATACAGTGAGATTCTAATCAGAATATTTGGGATAAAACGATTTTGTGTGACTGTTTGTGGAGCAAGAAGACGTGAAATGTGATGAAAGGCAAGAAGTTTGAATTGTGATAACTCGTGCTACTATGTAATGTGGTAATATAGATGAGTTGTGACTTTCATCCATGCCATTCTACACTTTAATATTATTGATGATTCAAGATGAGTTTTTATTTAATTAAGGGTAACAAAGACTCATCTTCCACAGAGAAACCAGTCAACAATGGTTTTGTTATATCGCGAATGAAAGTAACGCTGATTTGGATTGAAAAGTATCCAGCTATGCAACATGAGCCTACATTTTAATCCTTGTTTTAGTTTAGTTTGGTTCAAGAACACATCGATCAAACTGCATTGCTTATTTGATGTCATTTGACTGCATTACTCAGCATTACTCTGCATTACTCTGCATTACTTAACTGTACAACTGTAGTGCCCACCACAGCACATACACAAGTAACACAGCCTTTTGTTATTGCAGGACTGAATCAGTTGCTGAGAAAATGCTGACAGATTGGCTCACCTTCTGTATGTACAGCTTTCTCAAGGTACAAACACCTTTTCATTTATTTTCTTGGTATTCCGGGGGGGGGGAGGTACTCCCTATAGTGGTCCAAACGGGGAGGCTCCGCCTCAAAGGGGTACCTTTTTTGCACTAGAAGTATATGAAACGGTTGGCATTTCATACTTGAAGTATATACAATGGTCGAGGAATTGGTCATTTTGGTATTTGCAGCTGGTCTGTGTTGTTCAAAATATAAAGCGACACATTTCTCGATTTGTCAAAGCGCTATTTGATTAGTTTATTTGTGTTTTGTTATTACAACATTAAAAAATTGTAACTTGTTTTATATAAATGGGCAGCCTTTTTTTAATTTTAGGTATATGAAAGGGTCTCATATTTTGGGTGCAGATATTCTAAAGGGTAACCTTTTTGACCAAAAGTGGTATACAAAATGTAAGGGGTTTAGACTCTGGGCGAAGCGTATAAAGGTTTATGGAAGTACCCCTGTGGGTTTATTCTGTATATTGTAGTTTTGAGGTATTGAAAGCATTTACTGAACTCCAAAAAGCAAAAATAACCTTACTTATTTTATTGTGGGTTAACAGCAAGAAGCTGGTGAGCCACTGTTTGTGTTGTTTAAAGCCATCAAAAGACAGGTTGACAAAGGACCAGTTGATGCAGTGACAGGTGAAGGGCGCTACTCTCTTAGTGAAGACAGACTACTTCGACAGGCTGTTGAGTTCAAGGTAATGATGACTCAGTTAGAATTATGAATGAAATGAACGAATGGAACGACAATGTTAATGACAGTGCCAATGACAGTGTCATGACGATGATGATGATGATGATGATGATGATGATGATGATGATGATGATGATAATGATGATGATGATGATGATGATAACAATGACAATGAAGGTGATAATGATGATGTTGATGATAAGCTAATGTTCGGTTTGTTATTCCAACAGACAGTAACTGTCAGTGTAACATATGATGACACACCTCCAGTACAAGTGGTACTTCTGGATTGTGATACTATAAGCCAAGCCAAGGACAAGATTCTTGATGCTATATACAAGGTATAGCAAGATTTCAAATTCAAGCAAATTCAATATTTCTCCAATTCAATGTCTTGAACAGAAGATCACATACAGCTAGTTTAGTAGGTGCATAGAACAATTGAGGTAATGCTATAATATTTGGTGGGTTTGCCGCTATGTTGTCAAAACCCTTACAACTATAGGCCAGGCCAATTCTTTGACACCCTATCCTAGACTAGGCACTAACATTTTTTGCCCTATTCTAGACTCTAGACCACATCTGGTGAAACATCTTGAAATTCAAAGTTATTAGTAGCACGATAAGCAATTTGTATTATATTGTAAACAATCCAAAGGGTGTCGAAACTGTTGCTTTGTTTTCTAGAATGTTACCAATAAAATAATTGTCAGGTAACAATGACGTATGTAAGCTTTGTAGAATTTGCAATAACTGATACCCTGTTCCAGACCAAAACTTGGTGATTTCAATTCTTTGTTCCAGACTTAACACAGCAGCATATACTGGAGTGAGTTTAGTACAAAGAGTTGTTGGTTTTCATGTGATGTCATAGCCGCCATATTTGTGTACAATAACAAAGGAGCCGCAATAACTTGCTTTTGTTAGGGACACCAACATGGCCGCCACCCCCTTTGTCATTTGAATCCCTGGGGTTTGAAGAGAACCTATCAACACAGATAACTTTTTCTTGCGACCAATGAAGAAAGAACACGTTTTTAAGACATGCCATAGTTACACATTGTGGTTTTGTCATTCGTATACATCAGATGTTGCTACATTAGTTTAACACTTGCGTCAATATGAAGTAGCAATAACTGTGAATTTTGTTCAATACAGAATGCACCATATTCAAATAGACTTGGTCGGGATACTCTACAATTAGGTATGTTGATAAAGTTGTTGTATCACTGTATCCAATGTAAATTACTGTTTTTTACTGCAAATTAGTGAGTCAGTACTGCTCCAATATTATTCGTACTGAGTCAGTACTGCTCCAAGATTATTCGTACTGAGTCAGTACTGCTCCATGATTATTCGTACTGAGTCAGTACTGCTCCACGATTATTCGTACTGAGGCAGTACTGCTCCAAGATTATCCGTACTGAGTCAGTACTGCTACAAGATTATTCGCACTGAGTCAGTATTGCTCCAAGATTATTCATACTGAGTCAGTACTGCTCCAAGATTATTCGTACTGAGTCAAACCCATTCTTTTATACGGCTGTGAAGTATGGGGACCAGACTTGTTACTGAGAAAAACAGATTTGACAAAAGCGTTATTGACAAAAGCGTTATTGAACAAATTATGCAAAACTGTTTTGCATGTACCTTGGTATGCTCCAAATGTTGGCTGTAGAGCTGAACTGGGCAGATTTCCATTGAG
>JANUFV010115237.1:0-15000 GCA_024757865.1 Epizoanthus scotinus | reverse complement strand
ATTGTTGATTAAATTTTATTCAGCCCTATGCAATGCTAAGTAGAATGTCATATTATCATAATTCTCTAGCAATACATGGTAAAATAAGATCAAAAAAGGAAAATATAATATGGCTATATTATTAAGGCATTATTTGTATGTTATTGCCACTAATATATATATCAGTCCTGCAAGAATATCAACGATATTTACCATCCAGCCTCAGAACAGAGCTGCTTAGAAATGTTTTTTCTAGCTGACTTCGTCTTGACTTACAATTCCAAAATGTTTACTAGAGTTTCTTTCTCAAATGAGAAAAAAAAATTGAAAATTGCGATTTTATCAAACCGATAAATATGCCCAGTATATGGCCTGAAATTGTTGTTAATTATTTCAACTTTCCAACAGCATTAGCAGTGTCGCCGACCATTTTATCAGTTGCTAGGTACTGCCTTCAGATCACTGATTTCCTACCCGTTGTACTATCAAAAAAACAAAAGCAGCTGAGTTCAAAGACGGGTTCGTGAAAACTAAATTGGGAGATTCTAGAGAAAACAGAAACTCGAGAAATACACTGCAAAGAATAATCGGCCAGTGTTTAACTAGATTAAAACTAGAACTCAACGTATATACCGAGTTTAGTGAGGCTTGAATTCATCAAAACTACAAAAATAAAATGCTTCTAGAAAGGACTGTAAGAAAAAAATATTAGGTTCTTTGGGTTAAGAACATGAAAAATGGCACATTTGATTTTATTGTTAATGTAAAACAGTGACAAAGGATACATTTAAAAAGAATTGAGAATTGAGAGGTGTTATTATCCAGTCAGCATCTCTTTGTAAAACAGATAGAAAAACTGACAGACAAATAAACAAGTAAATACACATATATAGAGAGAGCGAGAGACAAAAAGCATAAAATAAACAGATATTTACACTTAGACCAGATTGCCTCAGCGAGAAACAGGCAGAACGAAAGTGAATAAGAGAACGAATTGATGTAAATCCATTATCCGTGGAAAGATATAGTATTTTAAAGAAATGAACAGAACAATGGAACAATGTGGGCGTACAACTAGAGTAAATCATTAGGAAGAAAGAACTAGTGACTTTCGCCGTAGACACATGCACGTCATAACAAAAGGGGCGAAAAGCAAGGAAAAGAGCAGGTTTAATTCTATCAATGTTCAATTTTTTGTTCCCATATCTGTAATACATTGTATATTTAGTAGTTGTTACATCAAAATCGGTTTAGATTAAATACAGTACCATCCCATTTTCTTGCCATCAATAGAAATATGGAATAGCTGTGTAATCATATTGGTATATATATAAAAATAGCCGTACATAGTGGGTCCCAAGTCCACAGTTGCCATAAACCCATTATGGTGATAGCCGGTAGGGCACATTGTACAATTTCATGTATATATATATATATTGTGTATGCGAGGGCGAAACCAACGGCGATCTCCAACTGTAGAAGGATCTCTAAGGATTCAAAGTCTGCTCTCCAATTTATTTATAGTTGAGTACACGGCATGGAGGAGGCAGGCAACTTCTTTAGTCCAACTTTATATAAAAAACGTTTCGGCCGTTCGGCCTTCTTCAGTTAAAAAGTTAAAAGTTAAAAACTTATATATTTCGAGTTTTACGTAACACTACTTTATACTGGAGAACTTAATGATGTAAAGAGGTTTCTACGTATTATCTTGTCTCTATATAATTCAATATTGATTGCTGCACAGTTTCTGTAAAATATCCCTAATCATAATAATTGATTGGTGGCAGAGCCTAAATTAGATTTATTCGAGTTAGAGAATCATAATTCCATACGACCTGGAGATATGGTTGCGCAAAGCGAATGAGATTAAACCATATGCGTGTCCTCAAGAGAATACTTCAGATCTTAAACTTAAAATGTTTGGATGGTGATTATTGCTTATACTTTATCAAATTGAAACAAAAATAGACGATGGTGACGATGATAGTCATGATTATGATGATAAAAAGTTTAAAAAAAAATGATGATGATAATTTTCCAGAGCACACGCGTTTGATTGTGTTGTATCGTTGTCACTTTCGATTGAGGCTTTGTCAGTGCTCTTTGATTAAGAACAATACTTAAATCAATGAAATGCACATGAGATACGATTGGTTACTTTCTAGATTGTTGCTTGCATAAGTCTGACTTTCCTGGCGATAGCTCCTTATTCTGTGAGGTACGGGAATTGAACAACAACATTCTATATTTGACCTTACTTTCTAGATTGTTTCTTGCATAAGTCTGATTTTCCTGGCGATAGCTCCTTATTCTGTGAGGTACGGGAATTGAACAACGACATTCTATATTTCATGAAAGCAAGAGGTACGTTATATTTGTATATAATATTGTTGTACAAGTTTTGTGGACGAGTTGTGTCGCATGTTACAATAAAACGAATCAGATCACTAACTAGCGAAAGCACATCGATGCAGATACAGAAATATTACAAAGTTTTCCAAGTCGTGACTATTAAACTGGCCCCTAACTTTAAAGCTCGGTGATAAATCCTCAATACCTATATTTTTTAGATGAAAACTTTCTTTAAGTATATATTTCCAACAGTTAACGTTTTCTTCAAATGAGGGACTTGTTGAGTTGAAGAAGAGATCAATTGCTTTCTTGTTTGTTTGTCCGTAGCACTATTGCCTTCTATAACTGTTAAATTTTGTTACAGATGAAAAAACCTTGTTGGCTTTTTGACCTAAGCAAAGACGGCCTTGTTGCCTAAAAATTATATGTACTGCTGTGTCTACATATATCATTATTAGCCATAAGCCTCTTTATATCATATTGTATAAAAAATAAAAGTAAATATATAAAGTGAATGTAGAAATAGTTGATTAAGACAAAAAAAGTACAAAATCGGGCAGTAAAAAGCCCAGTAAAATACAGACAAATAGTACATCCGTAGCTTGAATTGTCGACTGAACGAGCATCGAATGAGGGCAGCTAAGTCCCTCTAGCTTTATATGGTCCGATGCCTGTCTTTTATTTTTGTCTTTTTGGTCGAAAACTTTGTCTAGTCGAGAAAAGTTGGCTACGGACCCCAAATGTGCAATCAAATAAATATATTTGTCAGTAATAATGGAATAACAGACTTGTTTCAATTATCCCGGTGTTGTGGCCTGTATCTACATTGTAACTTACAGCCATTAGCGCCGTATATATAACATTGTAAAGCGCATCGAGATTTTACATGGGATGCGCTATATAAGCAGCGATATCTTCTTCTTGTTTGAACATATCCACATACAAAGTGAGGAATATAAACACAATAGCATTATTCTTACCGTTCTAATAGAAAGTTCTATTGAAGTACGTTAGACAAAATCTCTTACAATAGAATTATTGGCCGATATCAACCATTTCAGTGAAAACAGTCTCTAAGCGTTCTCTTTAACACGACAGATATATAGAAACTTGACGCAACTAAGTAGTGACTGGAGAAATATTCTTCTATGTTTCTGCAAACTGGCTGCAAGATACTAATTATACAAATTGATCTCAATTGAGAGAAACAACTGCCAGCACGACCCCTTTTATGCAACAAATAAAAGATTACAAACAAGCATTCAAAACAAAGATATTGACGCGCTGAGGAAAAAGTGGTCAATTCTCTTCAAATCCGAACTAGAATCCGTCTCAAGGTTGAACTGACTATGGAACTGAAACTGCGTACTGTAATAGATTATCTTAAAAACGTTGCTAATTAATTTCAGAAACTTGTAAGAAACTAATGAAACCTGTAAATATTTGAAAAGTGGAAATAAACATTAGTATTAGTAAGTGGAAATTAAAAAAAAATAAAAATAAAAAAAATAAAAAATAAATAATAATAATAATAATAATTACTCTGCTATTGACAGGAAATACTTCTTGTCCAATATTTCCAAACCGCGCAGGGGTCTGGCACTTTACGAATTGCATCGCACAAAGGAGTCCTTCATTCCTCCTTCGCCTTCTGTTTCGCGCCATAACTGAACTTGTCGAGTAAAAACAATCGCCAATGCATTGCGTGAAACGAAGCTGTAATAGCAGAATAACTCTTCCTTTGATCTTTGCATATGCGCAGGTTCTGGTAGACTTTGAGCTGTGTGTTTCAGTTATCAGTCCGTTCCTTCGTGAATATGCGTCGAATAATCATAAACCTATACACCACTGTAAAGCTTAGAATGTGAATTGTACAGATAGACAAACAAAACATTCCTAAATAAATATTCAAACAGTAACTGATCATCAGTAGGATTCCTAAAATGTGTGCAATCCGAGGACATACATGGGACATTGAGAATAGGGGTACCTATCCGCCCGTGGCACGAAGCGCTGTCTCCGCACAGTTAAAATCTACTTGAACCATGATAGGTCCTGGGCCAAGTTGAAGTTTCATAGAAGAAGAAGAAGAAGAAAGAAAAAGCGGAAGCATCTAATTCAGGACACGTACTTATGCTGCGCGCAACTTGTGATTTCTACTATCAAATGCTCGCAACTCACGACAGATCAACCAATCACAGCTTGGGTTGCGATTTGTTTTCATGTGGTTCTATGTCGAAACGAGGCAATAGCAACTGTAAAGTCTTCATGGTTATCTTGCTTCAAAAATTATATTTCGCTCTAACTTTGCTCGGCATCAGATGTACATTATTAGTAGGAGACAACGAATTAATTCCTAATTTATGAACCTACTACTAGAATACTGTTTGAAAACACTATAGGGATGAGGGTTTTAGAGATTCAACCGGCATGTGATTATGCAAAACAGAAGCCACACATGCAAAAGTGATTAACGTCCAATTTGTAGCTGTAAATTAACATAGAGAACATAAATGAGTTGGTCATTACAGTTGCAATCGGCAAGTGTGACATGTAGACTGTCCTGTAATTTCAAATATTTCTGATGATTGCCCTACAAGCCCTACAAGTACCTAACTAATGATGCCACTCCTTCAGAAAGAAATTGTGTCTAATTGGCTATATGCTGCCTTGTCATTTCAGAATAATAGGAACTGAACAGGATCCAGCACTCATTCATTGCGGAGTCTTTGGCCAGAATTTCAACAACAAGAAACTGAAGGTACGCTTGCTCTTACTTCAATTCTTAAACCACTGACTTTTTTTCTAGTGCTATGGAACTCTACTCGATTCTTATGTCTATGTCTATGGTTATGTCTATGTCTATGTCTATGTCTATGTCGTTTCATTTTATTTTAGTTCAATCTACCTAACCGTCATGCCGAGTTTCATGGTTAAGAAGTTTTTTGTGGCAGTTGAAACTTTAGCCAAAGAAACATGATTTATAGCTATTCTCACTCTAGTTTCAACTAAAAGTGGGTTTGAACATTTATTTATTATCATTACATAGGTACAAATGATTTAGAATGTGAGAACTTACTTTGAATGTAGCTGTAGCCTTGGGCTGCCAAGATCTTCAACAACTTCTTGAATTGTTTTCTTGTACAAGACAGTTGATCAATTGCAGTGAGAACTGACATTTTTACATGAAAAATGAACTCTTGAACTCATATTCAATTTTCGTGTTTTTGTATTACCCTGTTACCTAACGATGATAACGCCAATATCTGACGTGGATCAGTTACTTTTACTGATAAACATTTGCCACTTTCACCGATAAAAAAATCGGTTGTGCTTTCCTCAAAGAGGATACTTTATAAACGGCGGTTTATCGATTTCGTGTGCACGGAAAGCATTTTATCCGTTTTCTAGTGTAAACGGTGAACGTTTGTTGCGTTTTTACTCCACCACGCCCGATAAGTTTGAAAACGCAACTTCGTTCTCATGGATAGGCCTACTGTTCACACTAATCCGGATCAAAATGTTCACCGCAAACGGAATTTTTCAAAAACATTCTTCAAAGTGGATAAATGTTATAAACGTCAGCTTTCCGTTTTAGTGAAGACGGAAAACATTTAATGAGTGTGAGTGAATTGTTCTAAAGTTTATCAGGCGTAGTGTGGGCGGGGCCTAAGTACTAACGGAGTTTGCCAAAGATATCACTAAAAATCGCTCTGTGGTCAAGGTATACCTCTTATTAGCCGAGTGCGAGGTCCGTACAGTAAGTTATGGACCGAGTTTTTTCCTTCCTTCTATGGCCCAAGAGCGAAACTCGCGAGCCATGAAAAAGAGAAGGAAAAAACGAGGATCCATAACTTACCGTACGGATCGAGCAAACGAGGCTAATAAGATATTCATTATATGGCGTTCTTGATAATTTGGAGCAAGTGAAAACATGAAAACATAAACAAATGACACCCGCTCGAGAACGATTTATCGTTCTGAACCAAGATGGTCATGAAGATGTTACAGAAACAACTGGCATGTGAATAGACTACGCATAGCCGATGATTTTGCAAATAACCGACTAGTAACCGGATTTAATTCAAATCTGGCCGAGCGCGTAGCGCGAGTCTTGGGATTGGGCCTAGCGTCTGCACGCAGGCTAGCATGTGAACATTCAAAATAAAAGCCACACATGCGAAAATGATTAACGTCCAATTTGTAGCGGTTATGAACATAAAGAATATAAACGAGTTGGTCATTACAGTTACAATCGGCAAGTCTTTAATCCTTAGTGTCCTCCAATCTTATTTCTAATAATTGCGTGAAAGCTAGCCCTACAAGTGTCTGACTAATTATCGGCCAATCAAATAAAAACATTATCGTTCTCTGATTGATATGTTGCTTTAAATTTGTCATTTAAAACGCGAGCAAGGCCAGTAAATTGTCAGTCAGAATAATCGCAACAGAACAGGACAGAAATTCAACAAGAAGGTACGCTCGCTCTTACTTTAGTTCTTAAACCACTGACATATTTGTTTATTGTGCTATGGAACTCTTGTCAATCTTTATGTCTATGTCTATGTCTATGTCTATGTCGTTTCATTTTAGTTCAAGTTATTCGCTTACATCTACTTAACCGTCATGCCGAGTTTCGTGGTTAAGAAAGTATATAGGTGTTCCTATGGCAGTTGAAACTTTAGCCAAAGATTTATAGCTATTCTCACTCCAGTCTCAACTCAAACTTGGTTTTCTACATTTATTTATTATAAATTTGATAACGCAACGTCACGGATAGGATAAATGTTGATCGATAACAAAAATTTTCGAAAACGTTCTTCAAAGTGGATATATTTCATAAACGCCGGCCTTTCGCGTAAGTGCGGACGGCAAACAATTGTTGAATGTGAGTGAAAACGCAACAAAAATTAAGTTCTAAATTTGTTCCGGCGTAGTGTGGACTAATTAACCGAGTTTGCCAAAGATATCGCTAAAAATCGCCATGTGATCAAGGTATATACTTATTACTTATCTTTGCTTTCCCAGCATTGAATGGAAAAAGTATTAAACAAACTGGATAATTATTGAGCCAAAGGCAACATTTCTTCTTGATACATATCGTCGAGGAATGTAGATAGAAAACGGAATCACTGGAATGTTCTATGTTTATTTCATATATTTAAAGAGTACAATACTTACTTATTTTTGGATTCACCTGTGGGTCGACGGTAGCCTCTTCCATTCCTGTCCCGTAGCAAGGGAGCAACCGTTTTGAGAACAGATTTTATACTAGAATGATGTGCGCAATCCTCCTGCTTTGTGATGCAACTGATGTGCCGTCGTAGATTAGCTTTCCCTGTGCGTGCACAACTTCTCTGCAGTAACGATACTTGAGTGACCTTCTAAGTGCTGCAAACTGCAGTGCCCACAAATGCACCTGTAGACACGATCAATACAACGAAAGGTTTATGATTGTTACACGAACTTATTTTGATGTTTGCTAATGCACAACATAATCCTAAAATGGGTAAAGAATAACTAGCCAGGTAGCGATTGCAACTTCATTCAAATATCTGGTTGCTAGTACGGCTTGTGGAAATCGTTGTGTTCGTATTCGTCGTCAACTTCATCTCGATTTTCTTCTCTGCGACGCGCCAGTGATTCGTCTTGATACGTACGATTCCCGCGAACAATTGCAATTTATTCTGCAGATTCTCAATCCTCCGAAAGATTTGTCGAGGAATATAACACATTTCGTTATCATCAGAATCGTTGGATATTTTAAACAAACTTCTTCGTCGACCTCCCAAACAGTTACTTTACAGCATCCAGGCAAATGTGCAACCAGTGTGACGTCACAACTGAACTTTGGACAGCTAAAATCAGCTAAACTCGGCCACAGTCCATTAGCCATTGCTAAACGAAAAAAGTCGCTTTTCTCAGGCGAAAAAAAGCACCAACAATTTTATTTAAACAGTTCCTGTTTTCGATGTTGCATATTATACATCACAATAAACGAAAAACTGCAACAACAAAAATTTGTTTTATAGGCACTTCAGTAAGTTCGTCCACTCTGGTGTTATAATTCCTGCTTTGATTACCCATCATGCACATACAGCCGTGAACAGGTCGGGCGCTGATGATAAACCGGGATATTTTTTTAAGTGGCCATATATAGAGGATATTACAAGGCTGTGCAAAGATACGGCTTTTTTCTTCGATTTTCAAATGTAGTAATACACAGCGCAGTAAACAAGTGTGTTGCAAAATTCGACACAAGAAGATAACAGTCGTATGTTTCTTTTATAATAATTATGAAAATCACTAAGAAAAAATATATTTTTAGTTCTGAACCAGCGAATAAGAAAATCATGTAAACATCGATAAGAAAAAAAATTGACTTCTGAGCCTGCCAAGAAAAAATTCAGCTGACTTTGTCACTACTTCTTCTAAAAAGAACTAAGTTACTACAGATATATTTTCTTGGTTCTCACTCGCAACTCATAGCACAACACAGAATTTATGTGACACGAGCGAGCGGCGGGGGACTGCAACAAGATACCGAGTCCAAATTTGGAAACCAAACAGCTAAAACAATTACCTGATGTTACCTAGCCTGCGAAAAATGGGCCGAGAGAAAATGGCCGAGAGAAAGTGGCCGAGAGAAAGTGGCCTCTTCCACTCTTTCTTTTCACCCAAAACTTAACTGGTGAGCCGCTCGCAGACTAGTTGTTACCTTACACTACAATTCGTTGCAGTTGCCTGAAGAGTGTGGTCATTCTTTGACCATGCGAAACAAAGCTGTAGCAATAAGGCAATGAATCAATACTAAAGTCTGGAACATTTCTACATCAATTGTTACTGCTGCTAATAAGCTGAACGCTCTTTGTAAATCGTTCTTCCAAGTCAAGTTATAAATATATTTATATATGTATGTATGTATGTATGTATGTATGTATGCAGCAAATCGCCAATTTAATGCTATATTCCTATCTACAGCTATGCCACGATCCTTTCTGATCAAGAAACAAGGCGAGGTGATGTACGTTCATCAAGAAACCGGAGAGTACTTGCTAAGAGAAAGACAAAGACAAAGACAAAGACAAAGTGATTTTGAAGGTAAACATTAATCTCTGATCACAATCAGTTTCTGATGACACTTTGGGTTTCTTAACCCTTGTCCTGCTGAAACCAATTTTGCTAAAACCAAAACTGTTCTAAGTTTTGAAGCAATTGACGAAAACCCATCAAATGACCACTCATTTTGTTTGTCTTGATGAGCAGGAGTGTTTGGTGTCACTCGTTTCTTAAAATTAACGAGTTTACAATTTTCATAAAATTTGAAAATTTTGGATTTTGAAAATTCAGCAAGACAAGGGTTAAGGTTACTCTACACCTTGAACGGCGTTTTTAGTTATCAGTCCGTATCTCCGTTAATACGCGTCGCATACACACAAAACTATATATCACTGGAAAGCTTTATATAAAATTCTCTAAAACATTATTGTGAGTAAATAGTATGGCGTTTTTTCTAATCTAGCATTTTATCTTCAAGAAGATCCAAGTCTTTCAGGTTTCATTTCCTGCTATATCAATTGTTACTTTACGCAGTCAACATAGGGTGTATATTAATTCCGTGTCGGCGATTTTAGTTTGCCAATCAACTATTATGGCTGAAACGAATTAGTAAAATCGCTGACAATGTGCTGTGCTGTGCTGCAAAGTAACAATCGATTGCAGAAACGGAAATCAGACATACTTGGAATGCCGTGAAGGGAAAATGTTTGCATGAGTGGTTTTTTTAATTTTTGAATTTAATTTAATTTGTTTTAACTTTTGTTTTTTAATATTGATTCATAGTTTATTTATTTATGCATGAGTGTTACCATAACTCAACGGATAACACAGGGAATGTCATTTAAAGTAGTTCATATATATATATATATATATATGTATGGATTTTTCAACAGGTTACTATACTATTTTGATACCTGAGGTTTTTAGCCACCCCCACCCCCCTCTCCCCGTTCTCTCCAGTTCCGTCTCATTTATCTCTCACTTAGCAAGTTTGAATTAGTAAAATTCTCAAAGTAGCTCAACCTATTTCAATTACTCGAAGTTAAAGAAACCTCACGCCTGCTTGTTGATTGATAAAATTCAGGAAATGTCATCTTAAAAGAGAAAAAGTCTGAAAACGGAAAACAACAGCAAATCGCTCAAATTGCCCTTTAGCGCTGCTCCAGTGCCCAGATTCAACTCGAGCTTTCGATACAAATAACTGCTCAAATAAAAAAACCGTGCAAATTTATATTGTTTTGAGCATGATTGTTAGAGCAACGATTTTAGACAATGCACGCCAGAGTTAGGCTCGTTTGAAGTTCGTCTATTTTGGCGGTTATGTTGGCATTTTTTGCCACTTGTGGAACAACCTTTTGAAAACTCCAGACAGATATATACACACAGCTTTTATTCATACTTAGAACTAGACCTAACTTTACTCACTTGTCATTATTTTGCTAATTGGTGACCCCATTTTAGTCACTCTAGTGCTGAAAACGTGACGCCAACTAGCTGCACATCCCCGTATAGCCTATATATAGGAGTACCCCCCTCCCCCTCCCCCGCATGCGTCAATGTCAGGGTATGTACTAGAGCTTTTCAGACTGATGTGGTAAAACATTTTGTTGTGTTATTTATCTCAGGAATACAGTTGGAGAGAGAAAAATTGCGAAGGATGCAGGACCTTCATGTGAAGAGTGCTCTATTGTCTAAGCAAGCCGACTTCTTCAATAAAGTGGCCTCAAAAGATTCTTCAAATGTATCTGCGCCAAGCTCAAAGCCAAGAGAATACGAGGAAAGGATGGGAAACGAGGTCCTGGGACAGAGGGAGGAGACAGGTGTACATGTGTCTTGGATGTACGAAAATCCATTTGTTCAAACACAAGACATTTCTCTCTGTAATCCATTCAGCCCTGATCAAGCAGCAGCAGAAGAAAGCAAATCCCAGACTTCCTACAGCATCGAGAAGCTGATAAAGAAAGACAGTCCCTCAGATGATGAAGAATTTGGCACAGAACAAGTGCAAGATTTCAATAGTTCTGTGTATACGAATAGCCCAATGGTCTTCACAGCAGTTAACAGTGGTAACGGCTCCTATTCCGACTTATTGGCTTTCCACCGTAACAGGGCTCCGTCTATTCCATCCTTGTATGGGCAGATGGATCGTGGCCGTACCCATTTCAGTTTTGAAGTGCCGTTCAATCAGTACGCAGAGAGTGATCTCCCCTATGGCCAGTTCGGCTTTTTGCCGCACGGTAACTCCTCGATATCAAAAAGCGGAGATATTCCCCGTGTGCTCTTGAAACCGGAATCAAAGCCGACAAGTAAAAGCCCTTTCTTTGAAGGCGAAGTAACTCCAAGGTCTATTCATAATCACGAATACCCTTCTCTCCCATCTACCGACCAAGAGGTACCTTTTTACAACGCAAAGGTTACCATAGGCGAAAAACTAAGTGTCTTTACGCCTTACGCTGGCATCAATACAACATTTGCCGATGATGGTAACCATCAAGACGAACAGCAGCGCAAATGGTGGTTAGAGACTGAGGACGAAGAAGAAGACGTTGAAGCCGCATACAGCCAGAAGACCCCGGATTGCTCCATGTGCGCTGTGCCAGACTCTAACGACGCAAACAATCCGTGGTTTAACAGCGCCAGCAATGTAAACATCGAGGCAAACTTCCGCCGAAGTACTGAACGTATCGGGATTGGCAGAGGTGGCTACATGCACAATATAGCAAAAACAACAACAGCAACAATACATAACATTACTAGTGTAAGTAATGCAGATCACGAATCAAGTATCTCCGAGGAATCTAAATCGGCCATCGCGACTGGAGGATCGGCTCATATCGAAGACCCCGTTGTACAGCCAAGTACTGAAAAGAAATATACCCCCAAATCGGTTGAGAATCCCGAAAAGCCTAAAAAGAAATATCCCTGCGATGTCTGCGGTCGTAGCTTCAGCCGCTCAAGCACGCTGACAACTCACCGTCGAATCCACTCGGGAGAAAAGCCATTTGTATGCCACTTTTGTGGCCGAGCCTTTCGTCAGCCAGGCAACCTCTCCCGCCACCGCTTGACACATACTACCGTCAAACCCTACGTGTGTATGCACTGCAACAAAGCTTTCAACAGGGCATCCAATCTGCACACACACATGCGCACGCATACCGACTACAAGCCATTCGCGTGCGAGTTCTGTGGCAAGCGCTTTCATCAGAAAGTCGATATGAAGATTCATCGCTACACTCATACCGGTGAGACACGTTACTTTAAAAGCTTCATTACTGAGCTTTCGATTTGAAATTGTGTTATTTATAGGAACACAAAGAACATTAAATAGAAAGGACCTTATATCCGGGTGGCTTATATCCGGGGGGCTTATATCCGGGGCACTTAGAACCGAATACATTAGATGGGCATATATATTAGGGGCTTATATCCGGGTGGCTTATATCCGGGGCACTTAGAACCGGAATACATTAGATGGGCATATTTATTAGGGGGCTTATATCCGGGAGGCTTATATCCGGGTGGCTTATATCCGGAGCACTTAGAACCGGAATACATTAGATGGGCATATATATTGGGGGGTTTATATCCGGGGGGCTTATATCCGGGTGGCTTATATCCGGAGCACTTAGAACTGGAATACATTAGATGAACATATATATTGGCGGGCTTATATCCGGGGGGCTTATATCTGGTAGCTTATATCCGGTGGGCTTATAACTGGAATATAATTTTTGGTAGCAGATAGATGGGTTTTTTTATGAGGAGGAGAGGGAGGGGGGAGGGGTGGCTTATAACCGGGAGCCAGGGAAGCTTTGATGTGGGATGTTATGGTATATCTATAAAATTAGGACTGTCTCATTACCGGCATTTGTGAATGTAATACAACGTTTACACTTCATAGCTTAGCTGGGACGTTCTATTTTGCCATTTCTAAAAACCTAACTTTTTTTAAAAAAATAAAATTTAACTCGTGTTTTTTTACAGAAACTATAGATCTAGCTTAGCAAAGACCAATTTTGTGATTTTTAATAAATTTAAAGCAAAATTCTGACGTAAAAAAAATAACAATTTACGACGTCATAATTGAAATAGCATCTTGCCAAAATGTACATCATAAACTAATTAACTAATCTGCTAATTATGGCTTTGCTACAATTTATAATAAATGGGGGACCCGAATACGCCCCCCAAAGCTTTCCTGACTCAAAAAAGGACCCAACCCAGATGGGGTTAAAGAATTTCATATTTTAGCAATGAAATGCAACTCAATTACATTTATGATACTTATTATTACATTTAAACACACAACTACATGTTGATTAAATAGAACACAAATCAGTAACTGGTCATCAGTAGGAATACCTACAATGTGTGCAATTCTGTAATTGATGTCGGCTTCATTATAATAAATTTGTCCATTCCACATTCCAATATATTGGCACCGTTAACGATGAAATTGAAGTATACATACCTCAACACACAAAAATTAGATTGTACTTTTGAATGCATACTGCTGGGATCTGAGAAGGGTATTGAAAAACGAATGCGGACATTGTCTGTGATCTGATAGATATGGAAGGTAAAACAATTTTCAATAATAATAATAATAATATAGCACAATAGAATTGCGGCAAATAATTGGTCGACATTTATTGCGCAAACGTGTGCTAATGGAGAATATAACAACGCGACTCTTTTCTCTGTACTGACGTTGCACGTATCCACTTTATTTTTTTTATTTTTTTTTATTTTTTTTTAATTTAAATTTTAGTTTTATTATTATTATTTTTATTATTTTTATTTTTAATTTTATTTAGACATTACAATGTTACAGTGCTTTGCAAGACGTATGTACTTGAACATAGTTGTTTGTTTTCCTATCTAACAATAATATGTTTCTTTGTACAGGCGAAAAGCCCCACAAGTGCCAGAAATGTGGGCGTGGATTCAAGCAACTCACACACCTAACCTATCATCTGAGGACCCACTCCGATGAGCGCATGTACCACTGCTCCCATTGTGGAAAAGGATTCAACCAAAAAGGCAACATGCAGGCTCACATCTACCGTCATACCGGAGAGCGGCCCTTCAAGTGCGACACCTGTGGCAAAGGCTTCACCCTTGCATCCACGCTCAACACGCACAAGCGCACACATGCAGACCAGAAGCCGTTCCAGTGTGAGTTCTGTGATAAGGCATTCTACCAGAAGAACGCTTTGAAGACACATTATATTGCGTCCCATCCCTTCAGTGCTGGAGTTAGTCTCATATAAAGCATCACTGATCAATTTATTGCGTCCTATCCCTTCAGTGATGGGTTTAGTCTCATATAAAGCATCACTGATCAATTTATTGCGTCCTATCCCTTCAGTGCTGGGGTTAGTCTCATATAAAGCATCACTGATCAATTTATTGCGTTCCATCCCTTCAGTGTTGGGGTTAGTCTCATATAAAGCATCACTGATCAATTTAATGTGTCCCATCCCTTCAGTGATGGGGTTAGTCTCATGTAAAGCATCACTGATCAATTTATTGCGTCCCATCTCTTCAGTGATGGGGTTAGTCTCATGTAAAGCATCACTGATCAATTTATTGCGTCCCATCCCTTCA
>JANUFV010115126.1:0-13950 GCA_024757865.1 Epizoanthus scotinus | reverse complement strand
TATGGCTCACTAATGGACTATCGAAGTACATTAACCATAAGATTCTACGTCAGCCTTTGTACATTGAATGAGGAGCATGGCTTCATAAGGTACTATCGACAGGCATTAACCATAACATTATACGTTAGTCTTTTTACATTGAATGAGGAGTATGGCTCACTAATGGACTATCGAAGTACATTAACCATAAGATTCTACGTCAGCCTTTGTACATTGAATGAGGAGCACGGCTCCTTATGGGACTATCGACAGGCATTAACCATAAGAGTCAACATGTTAGTATTTGTATATTGAATGATGAGTACGGCTCTCTAAGACCAAAGGGACTATCAACAGGCATTAACCATAAAAGTGAACGTCATGATCAGTCTTTGTATATTGAATAAGGAGTATGGCTCCCTAAGGTACTATTGACGTACATTAGCCATAAAAGTCTACGTTAGTCTTTGTACATTGAATTAGGAGTACGGCTTCATAATTGAATATCGACGTACATTAATCATAAGATTCTACGTTAGTCTTTGTACATTGAATGAGGAGTACAGCTCCCTAATGGATTGTCGTCGTACATTAACCGTAATAGTCAACGTGTTAGCCTTTGTACATTGAATGAGGAGTACAACTTCCTATAATGCACTATCGACGTACATTAACCATAAGAGGCTACGTTAGTCTTTTTCATTGAATGAGGAGTACCTTTTGTTGGTTTATTGGCAGCCATGGCCTTAAGTGATTTGTCTCTCATGACGGCGGTAGACATCGCTTTATGCGTGATGCATGGTCTGCTGGGGTCACCGGCATTAGGAAACCGTTTACAGTCCAGGGTTTGTGGCCATTGCATGTTATATTGTTTCATAATAGGTCGACAGCCTTTTGAAGCTTCTTCACACATAGACCGGCATGGGGGGATAACTCTATCATAACTTGAGCTGCACATTGGTGTAAATACTGAACACAGAAAAAACCTGGAAAAAAAAGAATTAATCAGTGAAAATTCAAAGATTGAAGCTTCTTGCACTGGCAACGTTTTAAATTTAGGATTAGTCACAAAACTTCCTTGTCAAATATTGCGATATTTGATATTCAAATCTGAATTTTTAGCTCAATAGTTTTAATGAAATCAACACAAAGAATATTGTAAATGCAGCAATTTGATTGGTTCCTCAACTAGTCTAATGTCTTTATACCTGTTGTTGTGAAACATGGTAGCATCTCGATAATGTATGTTAATGTCTTACATTAATTCAGTTCGTAATTGGCTGGAAGTAAATAGATAAACCAATCAAATCACCAAGTAAAAACATGAATAGGACAAGACAAGACAAGACACTTTCGACACTCGCTGGAATTTCTGCTCCATGGCTTTGGAGGAACTATAAATGAAATATAAATTCAACATAATCTTGATACGACCCTGTTTAATTTATGTTAGTCTTACACATTGAACGTTTTATAATGAATATTCTACCTCAAAACCACAGAGCAGTTAATCTTCACTAATATCCAATACTGGTTGATCTCTAGTGCGGCCTCGGCTTGATTATCATGCTGATTAAGACTGTTGGGCATTCTAGTGTAATTGTAACCCAGTCCCCTACACAATGGCACGGTTATTTCTTGGCAGCTCGACGGAATAGGAGACTTGGCTTGTTGCGTTGGTGACGGTGATGTTTTCCCTGCAAAAAAAGTGCATTTATATGCCATTAGTAGCAACAAGAGGAATCTTTGAGATTTTTTTTATCAATTTCTTTGATTAAATCCCAAGTGATGCCTAATGGTAAATCACACTCAATTTAAAATGTCGGGTTAAAAAACAGTCAGAAAGCACAGAACAATGGAACCGTGCTAGAAATGAGGAATAGCGTAGAGGAAATAATTGTACAACAAATCCACAACATAATCATACGATAAAATTATTGAAAACATGTTTTTTTTATCGTGTAAGACCACGCAAGTACTCCCGAGAATTCTCGGGAATATTCGTGTCGTCTTACACAAAGTACTTATTGAAAACATGCTACATGGTTTTTAGACCCTGTATTGCACTTTCGTGTCTGGTTCACACGACAACGATGTCAATTTCATTTTAAATTAATCGCTATCACTGTGGACAGGGCCTTGGTATGCTATTTCCACAATCTCGAACTCTATTTTTTTCAAGTGGCCCGCAATTCTCTGCTGAGACATTTCTCAATAGTACTCTTGTTCATTGTAATGTGCTACATTTTTATCAAATAAGTCTACAATCACCAAATATCAGATCCTTGAGCTGTCACTACAGACATCACGTTTGTTGGGCTCTGCACAATAGTCACGCTGGCTCTACACCAATGCATTACGTGCTGTATATAGATTGAGCAGCATACTATGTCGATTATGTCATATCTTTAAGTTTAAAAATGCCTGAAAGCAACTTCCTATGCCCAATACCTATAATTTCTCCATCATCAACTTCATCACAAGCATGCAGCTGTTTTAAATCCGTGATTTGCCAACCATTTTAGAGACTCGATTTTCAAAATGTCGGGGCTGTGGATGGATGGGACCTCGACCAAACTGCCAAAGAGCCCCTTCTGTCGCGGTTTTGGCGCGCTCAGTCATGAACTGGGAGATTGGGGAGAGAAAGAAGTCGCGGACACTTTCAAGATCACGTGCCAAAACGCGCTCGGACTGCGGGATTTTCGAATTAGTTTGCAAAGGAAGGATTGTTTTGCAGCCTAGCTCTTAACCCTCTCACGCATTTACTTTACACGCCCTTCAATCCCATTTTATATTATTGCTCCGCAGTCCCTGTCTATTGGACTACAATCTTGTCCAAACGGACTAGAACGTTATATTTCTTCACAGTATTTACTAATATCTCCCCTCCCCACCCCTCCCCACCCCTCCCCTCCCTCTCCACGCGTGATCAACTGCAGTGTTGAGAACGTATTTCCTTAGTCTGTACAAATATTTACGTAAACACAAATGAGTGAGGGCCCGAGACTGGAGGATACAAATTGCACACAACTTATAAATGTTGCAGCTAGTGATGGCAAAGATTGTATAAGTTGTCGTGGGCCCAGATGTACTCTGCCAGTCAGTCCCCATATATAACTAGCTAGTACTGAGTTACACACCTAAATTTGAAATGGCTGAAGTATTAGCCACAATCCATTGGCTAAATGGACATACTCTGGTTTTGTTTTGGTTCCATATCACAGCCATCTTGACTTTGTAAGGGCGGCTAGGTAGCAGGCGGTTGATTACAAATCTGCGATAACTTCCCTAGAGACGTCAAAAAGATAATTACAGCAATTTCTCAAAAACATTTTGGAAATGTGCAATAGAATAGAATAGAACAGAATATAATATAATACAATACAATACAATACAATACAATACAATACAATGCAATGCAATACAATACAATACAATGCAATGCAATACAACTAATGCAATGCAATGTAATGCAGCGCAACACAACACAACGCAGCGCAACCCATGACTGTAAGTTTACAATATATTACAAACACAAACACAAAATTAAACTACGACAAAAATATGTTGACCACTTAAACTTACGGGTAACTCTAAAAATGTCCGACGTTTGTATGGCGAGTAGACTGGACCGAAAATAAGTTTGAATGATATTTGATCATCTCTACTACCAACATAAGACGGAATCCACGACACCTGCAGTGCATTGTGGGAAACTGCTTGAACTGTGACGTCAATTCTGGGCACAGCTTCAAGTGCAGTGTCCACGTTTCCTGTGGGGACAGAAAATCCAATAACTAGGGACGGGTGATGGATGCATCATGGGACTGATAAACTACAAGTTGATGTGTTATTTTATTTATTGATATATTTTAAATTGTCTAGTTTTTACTGCTACTAAGTGTATACACATTTGTTACCAAACTTTACAAATTTCCAGTCTTATAATAGAAACATTGTTAGATCTTGCTATTAACATATTGTACTGGGTAAATGTTAGTATTTACCAGTTGTGTGAGTATACTGACGTTAAAATTAAACAGAAAATAAAGGGAAAATAATGATGAGCAGACAAAGGTAGTGAGTAAAGGAGAAGGCACTTCTTGATTCCGCCTTTTTAATCAAAGGCTTTGCTTGGGCTTTTTGTTCATAGGGGGAGGAGGGGAGGAGAGACGATTTTTTGTCTTGAAGATAACCACATTATAGTCCTACTCTCGTGACTCGATATGCAGTCATGGAAGGGGGGGGGGAGAGTGGCTTACTGTCGGAAAGAAAAGGAAAGGAGGGGTGGTGGGTGGTGGTGCTTAATATTAAGAATTTACACTATACAAGACTATATACAACTTTCCACGTAGTGTCCGCTCTATCTCAGAGAAGCCGCAAATTACCCTTGGATTTCTTGTTCTGGAATTTGATACATTTGCACGATTTTGGGAGGGACGCGTGCAGTGTAATTTAAAGTCTAGTAAGACCGTCTTGAAGTATGTACGTGATACTGTAAACCAAAGTATAGGACAAAGAAATCGCAAACGTTTTACATTAGATACAAAAAGGTCTGCGATTAGGCAATGCCTTATGAAATCTACGATATAATACTGTAAACATGTACATATATCTGTGTGGATTTTTCACAAGGTAACTTAATATCCCCCTCCCCGTTCTCTCCAGCTCCGTCTCATTTATCTGCCACTTAGCAAGTTTTGATTTTAAAATAAAATTCGCAAAGTAACTCAACGTATTTCAATTACTCGAAGTTAAAGAGTCTTCACGCCTGCTTGTTGATTGATACAATTCAGGATATGTCATCTTTTAATAGAGAGAAAGTCTCAAAACGCAAAACGACAGCCAATCGCTTAAATTGCTCTTTAGCGCTTCTCGAGTGCCCAGATTCAACTCGACTTTTCGATTCAAAGGATTGCTCCAATTACAACAATTCTCACATTTTATAATAAGCTCTTGAAATTGTCTTTAACATGCTTGTTAGTACATCGATTTTAAACATTGCATGCCCGAGTTAGACTAGTTTGAAGTTTGTCTAATTTCTCGCTTCTCTTCGACTTTTCTGCCACTTGGGAACAAGCAGACAGATATATCCTAGATTGTAGCTGTTTTCTCTTATTTAAAATTAATTTGAAATCTGGCTTAAGGGGCAATCTTTGGACTGAAATATGTTTGTAGCTCCCTGCTGGTATGGGCACGATGGGCGCTAATGGAATCGTATTGACTTTTCAGCACGATTGTAGTCGACATCCTTTATCAGCGGGAAGTATGTTGATTTAAAGCTTTGGTTTCAAGTGATGCATGTATGAAATCATTCGAAGAACTTAACGCTGAAAATAACTTTGTTTTTAAAGACTATCTTCACCTTAATCTCATGTGATAACAAGCAAAATATAAAGTGATTTGTGCCTAGTTTCGACACTTATTGCCGTCCTGTATTAATAAACTATTTTTAAAAAGCTTTTTAAAACTGTTATTTATGTTGTTTCCAATTCAATATTTTTTATCGTTAACTGAACAGACTTAAGTTTCGTTTCAAACAAACGAACCACGCATGTTTTTGTGAAAGTATCGCGCAAACACATATTGAAGATCATTCAGTATCACTGAGAAGCAGTTTTTTCTTTTTAACTAACGGTATTCATTACGAAAAAGAAATGAAAGTCAGTGCGAGCAAGACGTGTTAATAATGTTTCCATAACATAATATAATATACGGGTACATCACTACACGTGTCAAACGTCAAACTTGATGTGAGTAGGATTTGGTTTTGATCATTTCCTTTAAAAAGATTTAAAAAAATTCTAAATAGTATCTAATTCCCTGCTAATTGGGTCTCAATGATAGATTGAGGAACTTAACCGTTTTCAATTCGAGCTTATAGGCTCAATGAGCTCATCCAAACTTGTTTTGCGTAAGTACAAATCAAAGCTTCATTTGCGTTCAGTTCATCCATCATGTTTCACGTTTAAATGAATTTTAGAATAGTAATGTACATGGCAGTTGTTTTTGTCCGAGGGTTTTTATTCATTCTTTTAAAACGAAGCAATACTCACTTAAGTAAGTATCGATTAGATTACGATATCTTGCAGCGAAGCGGTTTTTCACTGCGGAATATCGAGAAATGGTAAATTAAAATTAACGTAAATTAAAAACCCAAACTTACCTTTCTGTATGGCTCGAGTTGTCTTACAAAGAGACAATGCGTTAATAAGGCAGAAGGCGATGAAAGCATTTTTAGCCATCATATCTCGGAGTCGTACACAGTTCTCGTCTGCAAAATATAACTTGCGACCACAAGGCTTGCAGCATGCAGTCTTAGGCCTAACGCAAACTCTCTCTTTTCCAATCAGGAAAAAACACTAGAAAATTCTCAGCATGGATATGAATGATCATCTTTCAGGATGATAAAAAAATACTAACTATTTCGATTACGCAGAGTATAGAAATGTCAACAAGCCAATGCACATATCAATGTAAACCTCAGGGGGGTGGGGCGGGGGGATAGCGAGAGTATGACACAAAGCACTTTAAAAACAGTTAAGGGTAATTGTACCCAAGGATCGATTTCATTGTCGAATTCCCAACACTTTTGCCCCCACATCGGTCCTTTACCCCCGCGTTGGGCCAAGTTATTTTGGCTGAAATTTCTAGAATTTGGGTGCATTTAATCAATGTATATTTTAAAGGGAAATGTGTTTTACAGTTCACACCGAAACAACCAATACCTTTGTTACCAGTTTTTGTTTTATTAGTCGAGAATATATGTTCTAGGGTTTTGCCTAGTTTATACGAGCCTTCTTTCTCACTGTAGTGCGCGTTCAGACTGATTTCGGTGACGTGACGTCACTTCGGATACGTCACCGAAATCGGTTGTACCCAGGCTCTAATCAAAAGCAAAACCGTACCGTGCAGGGACTAGGCAAGCTAAAGTTATAATATTGAATTTTAGCTCTAGAAGTGGTGGGTCGCGTATATGTCCCACCCCACCCCCAGAAAGTACGTTTTAACTTCTTCCCTAATAGGCATATTTGGTCATTCCACTTATATTCAGAGAAACCACAACTGAGGTCACCGTAAATTATCGTATGGCACACCGACTTGGAGCATCGACCTGGTACTTACAACAGTAACAATAGCCTGCACCATCAAGTCACCGTGCTAATTTTTACGAATTCTTAACTCGCCCTATCTCCAACAAAATCACGTCGATCATTTCTATAACTAGATGGCACAAAAAACATCTTTATATTCTCCAACATCTATTATTTCTTCCCTTCTTGTATTGTGTCTATGATTTTTCGTATAGCAATGTGTGCATGGTTCTTTACGACGCCTGATTTAACGAATGCACGTGCAGCGAATGTTGCCCAGTCCCCTGTACGGCTTCTTCTCTTTGGCCGCTGCTTTTTATGAGAGCCTGGGTACGACCGATTTCGGTGACGCATCCGAAACTGAGGCCTAGTAACTAGGCAACATCTAAAAACTGGAACTGAGAAAAAACGAGTAACAAGATTGGAAGAAATAGACTGCGCCTTCCACAGTTGTATTAATTACAAGCACTGGCAGAGCTTTCATTGTTTTAATGAATGTAAAAGGCACCACAAACAAACGCAAAAACTATCATTTCCTATCTGACAATCCTCGAATCAATAAAATTAACTAAAATTTATTTCATTTGCTGCATTTGCTTAATTTAGAAGTAAAAACTATTTACAAAGAAGTCAGAACTCTGAGAATACGAAAGGGCGAAAGTGGAAAACTGGCTGTGAGCCGATGGATATTTGTTCTGACCAAAGTGTGATTCACCGAAACTTATAATTTCCTTGTCAGAACGGGGATCTGACAAAATGCTGCATTCGATCAAGGACTGTATATGTAATATTTTATGCTGTGGCGGATTCAGTGTAAGAATCTGTTATTATTTCATAACTTCTGAGATTTACTCACAACCAATCAGAAGCGCGAAAGATTAATTTTCGCTAGTGAAAATACGTCGTTCGTCCAATCAGCAACGCGAACGGTGAAATTTCATAAGTGAAGCATATCGTGTAGGAAATATGATTCACTCCATCGAAGAGCGAGATTGAATTTTCTTTATTTCCGAAATTCCAAACGATGCCAAACATCGTTATTAGAAAATTTGTTTCAGAATTGTACTGACTAACATGGAAACTAAAATATTAAAATGTGTAATTGCTGTCTCTCAACGAGTTTTGGGAGCTGATGAAACCGAGGAGAATAGTCAAGTATTACAAATACCGTTGAAAATCGAAAGCGCTTAAATTATGGAAAAAATGTCACACTTGAAGTTCTGTGAACTTCTTTAATATCTGAAATCATCAGTTATGACAACAATATAAATTTACATTGGTTGAAGAAGATTTCTGAAGAGGAATGTCAAAACGAGACAATTAAATGATTTACAGAGCCAGAAGTTGTCAGAACAAACATAAAAGTTGGAAAGAAAGTTTTTAAAAGTGAAGCTGTTTGCTAAAAAGCCGAACATCAACATGGTTCAATATTTAGTGCAGTATTTGATCCTGGAGCTCTTTCAATATCCTTTGGCCATTAGAACAAAGAATGATGATCTGGAATTGTGGTCTTTGGTGAAAGGAGAAGCGGCTCTTTCATTGAAGACTTGTAAACCAACAGCAAACAAAGAAAAAGACACTTTAGTGGTTTCTCCAAGAGAGAGCGACGAAGTGAATGGTACGAGGTAGGAACAAAATATCTTGTTTTGCAATCTCAGTAACTATAAAATAAAGAGTTTACAGCATGGAAAATGCTTTATACGATTTGTATTCACTCGTTGAGGCGTAACATAAAACTCACTCGCTCGCAAGCTCGCTTGTTCGTTTTATACTTCACAACTTTATGAAGTATAAACCTCTATTTGTTGTTCGCGAAAGTGACTTGAAACGGCTGCATGAAAAACTAGCTAAACCCAAGACATAAAATTAGAAGTGTATTGGCTTTCTCAATTATCAGGTTCTCAAATACAATTAAATTCATGCCTCAACTCTAGCTCTCAAGACTGATACGGCGAGTTCGCGACATATTTGCCAATCTCAACTCACTTTTCTAGTTCAGTTCTGAATAGACAGCCTCTAGCTCTTCGTTGTTTCGACTAAATTTCTTTCTGAACAGCTCTTTTTTGCAAAAACAATTTGTTGGCATTTCCCAGTCAATTACCGCAGCAAGTATTTCAGTTAACTTATTTGAAAACACCTTTTTACTTTTAAGTTTCTAAATTCCAATGTCAAGAACTAACTCAGTAACTGACTAATTCTATAAAGCTTGCAAACATTTGAGGTCGTTTAAGCACTTAACGGTACTTACAGACTAAACAAGGTTGAAAGGTTCCTGATAATCTACTTTATGAACGTATATTTTAGTTTAAAAAATTCAAGGTAGTGCCGAATGGTTTCCAAAAGTACACTGAACATTCTCTTTCATGGTGGAATTGGATAAAACTTAAATATTATTCTTACCTTTCTTCTCGGCTCTGGCCTCTGTAACTTGTAGATTTTAAAAAGAGCACCTTGTCTCTCGATTTTCTCTCGAGCTTTTGACTTCGTTTAAGCATTTTTTGTGTATAAATTTAAATATTTTGCAGAAAATATTTCGGCATTTTGTTTTGCAATGGAGTTCACTCAAAAATGACAACCAGTGATCGATCGCATGCCGTAGTTTCCAAGCAACGCATGACGTCACAATCGTCTAATGACATTATAAATGAACATGTACGTTCACTTCCGGAGCTGAGTCAACCTCGTTTCCATTTAATTTCATTTTCCGGTCCAAGGAAGCCGATCTGGTCTTTCTTCCCATGCCGGCAGCGCGCTCAGTCGCTGTTGTCTTGTATAAATAAATTGGAAATTAGATTGAGTTCGAAATATCCATTGCCAAATAGATAGTTAATGTGGCCGAAGGCCGAATCAGCTATAAAATTGCCAATAGATATTGAGAGCGAATAATCTAATTGTTTTAGTATAAATCTCTAGACAAGAATCGGTTGATCAGAGCAAAGTAATTTACCTGCTTTTAAAATAGTCTGCACGAGCTGGTTTGTGTTTCCTCGCTTAATAAGCATCGATGTGATCACAAACAACAGATTAATCAAGTTTTCTCGAGGTTCTAGGTAGCCAATAAGTTAAAAACAAACCAAACTGAAAGCTGTTTGATCATATATCTATGAAGGAAAGTCAGAAAATTTCGAATACATATCCACCGCTCATTTCACTGACCTTGTGGCTTGTCCAATGTCTTTCGAATATTAAACTTCTGTTTCTATATAAACACCACTCTTTGTACATATTTTGTCCATAAATTAATATCTCCACTGGTTCCCATAACATAAAACAAGGCTTCTGGTACTATTCAAATACTTTGTTGAGGATAATCAGGTTTTCCCCATTTAAAGTTTCACAAATGCAATGAAAGCAATCGGACAAATGTATGTTGGTCATTTTGATTTCCCTCACTAGACTTTGTATTGGCGGCTGCGTCTGACCGCGTGGAAATGGAGCAATACTCTACTCGCTATCTATCGCAAATAGATAGCGAGTAGAGTAGCCAATCAGATTGCAGCATTCTCAATAGAACACGGGTAGATTTATACTAATAAAATATATGCACATGTAGAAAATTAACAAATTTACCATAGGTTTTCGTGCTATGTACTCTTATGTACCACGCTTTTCGTCATCTCATGGTCAAACTTTTGTGGATTCACGAGGCGCCTTATACAACTACAGTTGTCCATTGTTGTTGACAAGCGACGCGCGAGATGTCACACAAATGAAACTTCGGTATGTACTCTTTAATAGCACATCTACAAATGGCACTGTCATCCGGGAACTTTGTTGGACGAGAATCTCTCTCACGATCACCAAACGAGTTGTATTTTTTGTAGATGTACTATTAACAGGAAACACCACCGTTTTTCTCCAAGAATTAATGAAAAATACCATTCGTATTTGATGAAAGTGACAAATACACTTTCATCAAATACTCGTCGTATTTTTCATTAATTCTTCTCGAACGGTGGTATTTCCTATACATATACCACGCTTTTCAGCCAATCAGAATACGACAATTTCATTCAGTGTCGTAAAACACGCAATTTGCAATTGATAAATATATGGCCGAAAAGAGAAGTGAGAAATCCGACTGTGATTGAAAAGACCGTTGACTTTTGCATTCCTATATTCTTGATAAGAGAGCGTTCTCCCTAGGATGCAATGCAGTTATTACCTTCATTAGAATTAGTCGTAAAATTATGTTTAAAAAGACGGACCTGTTATGAGTGCACACACTTTAGGCGCCTTGTACATAGAAACAGCCAACTAAATAAGGTTGATGTTCTCATTTGTTCCAACAGTTTTTACAAGTTGTATGTAAAACTCAAGAATGTTTAAAAATAATATAAGAAGGAGGTCATTTAAACACTTTATTATCATAAGGTACCGGTATGAAGCCTGTCACTGGCACATAAATACCACCAACAACTGGGAGAACATTCAACTAGATGGCATCGAGCACACCCCAAACAGTCTACTGATCCAACTGCGACGATGTCAAGCTCTCAATGTCTACTTTGCGGTACTTTGGTGCATTTTCGTTTTCGTTTTCATGCCCGTTTATCGAGTTCTCCTCCCCCGAATCTCTCCCTCCTGACTCCGCGCTGCGACGTCGCTTGTGTTTCTTGTTCTGTTTGTGTCTTTTTTTCTTTGACTTATGGCGATGATGGCGGTGTTTGTGTGTCAATCGGCGAGCTCCGTCGTGTTTGTTTCTTGCCAGTGGTAATGAACCCGTGTTGTCGTCTGAGCTGTCGTTCTCCTCGTTGTCACTTCTGGCCGTCAACCTGTAATTAACAAGGGTTAATGTACATACATGCATGCATGCATACATAAACTTAATTTATCCTCGGATTTTTGTATATAGCAAATACATATATGCTAGTATCTCCGAAGAAATAGTCTGTCTGTCTCCTTGTGTTTCTGTCTATCTACATGTATATGTGTCTGTTCATTGTCTGTCTGTTTGTCTGTCTGTCTTTCTGTCTGTCTGTCTGTCGGTCCGTCCATCTGTATGTTCGTCTGTCTGTCCGTCTGTCTGTCCGTCCGTCTGTCTGTCTGTCCGTCTGTCTATCTCCCCGACCGTCTGTCTGTCTGTCGGTCCGTCAGTCAGTCAGTCAGTCAGTCAGTCAGTCTTTCTGTCTGTCTGTCTGTCTGTCTGTTTGTCTGTCTGTCTGTCTGTCTGTTTGTTTGTTTGTTTGTTTGTTTGTTTGTTTGTCCATCGGTCCGTGTGCCTATATCTAATTCGTCTGTGTCTATCGCCATATATCGCCATATATCGCTGTATTCGAATACCGTTTTACGTAGAATCACCAAACTTGTCTAGAATAAGTAAATGACCTGGTTATCACAACAATTCCGCCATTTTCGAATGCCAACTGCATGCGCATACGGTGACAGGCCAAAAAATCGATTTTACAGCTCATGTGTCCCATTGGCCATGACCAACAATCTGACGGAATCATATATGCAACGACCATTAACAAGTTAAATCACTCGCTTGTCGTATTTCCGCCAACTTAAAGCTTTTCCCGCTTGCTGATTTAATTTATATATATACTTTCTCTGGTGTATAATCTAATTAATGATATCTGCAAAAGTAAAATGTTTGCTGCTACCATTATTAATAAATAAATGATTCACCTCTCATTTGTCTCGGACTCGTCGCTGCTGCCTTTGTTTTTACCAGAGCTGCTGTCACCAGACCCTTCCTGCCTTGTGCTCCTACTACTCCGTGCTCTGTACCCGTCCTCTCTAGAGCTCTCGTTGTCGCTCAGTCTTGAATGGCCTCTGCCGTTAGTACTCCGCTGACGGTTAACACTGCGCTCTTTCCCTCCCGAGTGTCGGGTCCTATCATTCAGTTCATAGTCATCACGAAGCTCGTCGCTGTTCCCTTCACCAATTGCTATGTTTCGGTCACTCCTGTTCTTATTCCCAGTTCCATAATCTTTATCTTTGTCACCGTCTCGAACTGCGTCCCGACCTCTCTTATTATCTCTCTCAGTGCTGATCTCTCGAGGCTGATCCCTGCCATAACGATCTCTATAGCTATCTCGTTCTCTCTCATCTCTACCGCGTCGTCTCTCAAAGTCGCGATACGATCCACTTCGAGCTCGGTCTCGACTACTTTCTCTTTCTCCTTCCCAGTCTCTTTGCCTCGACCAGCCACGGTCACGGTCTCTCTCCCTGTGACTCCTGTCACGTCGATCAAAATCTCTCTTTCTGTCCCAGTCTCGTTCAGAGGTACGATCATCTCGTTCCGATTCTCTTCTATTGCGGCGTTCCGAGCCCCAGTTGGAGTAATGGGAGCGGGTTGAACTGGGCGCAGTTGAAGGATCAAAGTCGCGGTCCATTTGCCAGAATGCATTGCCCGGATTGCGATACACATGAAGAAAGTTACAGTTCTTGCCTCGCGTGCAACGCCTCCGCTCAAATAAACCTATAAGTGTTCATTGTAAGGACATTAACACTATAAACTGGGTGATTTTAATCAATGACAAAGTTAAGGCATATCTGTGCTGCAACACCAGGCTAGTACCAATGGGGGAGGGCAATCGGAGTTCTACCTCCCTTCCTAAAATACTAAAAAGGTAAAAGATAATTCTAAAACAAATCAGCTTTTTTTCAATTCAAACCCGTTTAAACATGTTGCATGCTGCAATTTACTCTTAGGAGGTAGAAGACAATTCTATTTTCAAAATATTTTAGGTGAGCATGCATGGATTACCCAAAGAACCCAAAATTATTCATCGTATGGAATGCCCTTCACAACAATTTTAGGCAGATACATAACTTAACTACTTTTAAAACTTGTCTGAAGACTTGGTTGTTTAACCATACTTTTAATTAATAGTTAGTTAATTAATTAATAATTAATACTTAGTTATTT
>JANUFV010115015.1:0-16260 GCA_024757865.1 Epizoanthus scotinus | reverse complement strand
GACCCCACAAGCTTTAGCTTTAATCAATATCGTGTTTAAATAAAAGTTATTGTATTGTATTGTATTGTATTGTATTGAATACAAGCAGACTTCAGCCCAAAGAACAAAATATCAAATTACAAAAAAATAAATTAGAATCATTATAGATCGAAACATGCTAATATTTCCACAGGCAGCCCAATATTTTAGAACTTGTAACAACAAATATGGACGTCATTGATCAATGTAAGACTTTGTATGGGAAATTTGTCCGTTTTTTCAAAAATCATAGACTATCGGAAATAAAGTTTACAAACCTTGAGTTCATCGTGTCCTTGTGAGTTCTTTGCATTTTTGGCGCGATTCGACGGCATGTAGAACGAACGCTTTTCAGCTTTGTGAAGGTGTTTCTCTGCGAAGTCTTTAGTTAGAATACAACTTGCGATTACATCCACGAAAAGTAAGCCAGTTCTTAGCTGAATAGTCTAAAGGCACTCCATTTTTCAGACTATCATCCAATGGGCTCTAGTTTATTCATGAATGCACTGTTTACTGTCTACCTAAGCCAAAAACTGAGTCGATGAAGAGAACATTCTTTTACTCTACCATAAAATAATTGAATTCTCTTTTAATAATTTAGAACCGAGTGACTCTTTCTGTACAATGAAAACTACGTTGTAAAAAGACGCGGTCTCAACAAATGCAGTAGACAATTTTAAAGTCCGAAAGTTATTTTAAATTGAATTGTTAGCATTACTGTAAATAGACTTGCCAATTTTTCTGAGGGTTAGCGTTAGGGTTAAAGCCGGTTAGGGTTAGGATTTAGAATTAGGGTTAGGATTTAGGGTTAGAATTTTTATTTTATTTTTTATCTATTTATTTATTTTAATTTTCGTTTTAGAAGGCAACTAAGGAGAATACTTTTCTAAAGTAATTAGTGTTACCTTCGCTAAATATAGTTTATTGTATTGTATTGTATAATTTTCCCTAGGGGAGGGTTTATTAAAGAGGGGCATTTATTAAATTATGCCGAAATACAGTAATCTCTTGGGGTTACCATTTGAAGTTGTTTACAGTACAGTTGAACCCCGCTTCACGTTAATACGGTTTCGTACATGTCTTTTAAGAATTGTGGACACCCGTTAGTGCAACTAATGGACAGTTTTTCGTCTAAACAATGCATACTTCTTATTAGCCGAGTGCGAGGTCCGTACTGTAAGTTATTGACCGAGTTTTTTCTTTTTATCGCCCAAGCGTGAAGCGTGCTCGCCATGAAAAATCGGAAAAAAACCAGGATCCATAACTGAACGTACGGACCGAGCAAACGAGGCTAATAAGATATTTATCATATGTTTTTTTATCATTTGGAGCAACTGAGCGAGTGTAAACACATGAAAATGTAAACAAATGACAACTGTTCGAGGTGTTTGTACAGCACCTCAAATTGACCAATCACAACGCGCGAAATTAACCATCCATATATTCGACATGAAATGACGTTTACAAATGAAAGTGGATTTGAGACAAATTAAAATCTCATGGAAGTATTTCGCCTCGTTGACTTCGTTGTTTACCATGGCAAGAAAAGTACATGTTCCGATTTTTCGTTTCTTTCATCCAAAAAATAATCCTTTGAATCGTCAACACGAATTTCCCAAGGAAACACACATTGAATTGCACGCTATACTACTGCGTTCACTATTACTACCTTTCTTATAAACGTTGGGTTTGCGCGAGATGCTTTACTTGATTATTTTTGCTTAAAATGTTTTGTTTTTGAAATTATTTGCGAAAAATCTGTGAAAAACAATAAAAAATTTGAAAACCCAAGATGGCCACAACAAAGCGGTCGCCAAGCAAGATTAATTAACACACAAAATATTCGTTCATCAACGCTTGCTAACAACCATTTAACCACACTTTATTCGATGCATAACACAAAACCAATTTGCACTGCAGATTGCAATGATACATAATCTAAAATGTGTTGATAACTTTAAATATTTTTAAGTGCAACTTTATAAATATTTTCTCAATGCATATTTTTGATCGACTCTGAAGCAAACACAAATGAAATGAAGAATATAATTATATGCAAGCAAAATAATTTGTTTCTCCCCGAAACTGCAAACAAAGATAGCTCGTTAATCTCATTCTGCCAAAACTCTGTTGTTAACGTAGGCATTGATTTTATGTATAAACACATAGATTTCTTTGAATACAAATTAATTTTAATTGGAAGTTTCCAAATGTCACTTTTATGCTGTTTTATCCTTATGGTTTTTAAAAGAGTTCCCAAAAACATTTCAATATTACTATGCTGGTTTTAAATTGAAACTTTCCTTACATTCTTAAACAATTCAAACAAAGAAGAACGCTTCCAGAGTCAAACAAAAATATGAACATGTATGTGCACTTTCACAAAGTGTCCAACACATTAAATCGCCCGTCGCGATGATAGTTTGCATGCAAACTAATCTAATTATTGGATTGTACAAACCAGTTTGTACTAATACCTTAAAAATGAAATACTAATTATTTCTCAAAAAACCACCAATAACTTATGCTGCCTATAGGGGAAGGCAAACTTAGCAATGAATCTATAATCAAAGCCACTATATACAATTTTAAACCGCAAATGTTATAACATTTGTTTCTGTGTAAGCAACCAGACTTGCTCATGTTTAACACGTCAGAAAATGCCTTCTCCAAATACGAAATGTGTCTATTCATAACTAAAACAACTTTCTTTTTTGTTTTTGTTTATTCACGATGCTGAGTTCGCAGTGTACCATGGGTAGTGTGCCCTGAGTCACGACAAGATGGCACGTTTGTACTTATATCCGGCCAAAATTGAAATTCCAAACTGGGCGCAAAATTGGCTATTTGACCCCTGGCTAGACTGGAGGTGCACAGCGAACTTCGCACTGTGAATATGTCCTATTTATAATCCCCAAATCAAACACGAAAGAACAGGTAAAATTCGGAAGTAGCATAACAGCGAATGCATTGTCCACTTCACATTATGTGCTAGGTAACCCAGCTCTTGCTAAATGTTTCCGATATACAAGAACTCATGAATTTACCAGTGCTTTCTATTTTAGTTTGAGATAAGAATCACCATTTCCCCTGTTCATTTTTCGTAATAACGAAATGTTACGTCAAGTGTTTACCATAGTTAATTCATTATCATACGTATCTCTAAACACACACACACTCTCTCTCATTTATGATGAAGGACTGACACATTTTCTTTCGGATCCTAGCACAACCTAGCTTATGTATAATATATGTATGTATAGTGAATGGATTTAAGCACTACACGCACACTCGTTATATACTCGCGTAAATGCATTTGTACAAAAATAGTATTATCTAATCATTTATACAAAATATATTTGAAATGCCCTTCGTCCCTACTATATCACAAGAAATTCCATACCAAACACCCAAGTATTTCTATGCAAAGCTATTGGCACTATCTCGTCAAGGGATATACAACCTACGTACGTAACGTTCCTGTTTCTGATTAGTATGTGCAAGAGTACCTAGCAAGGTAATGTGATTTGCTGCATATCAGGTTAATGGACGTACATTTTGCAAAGACTAATTCAAACTTGATTTCACTGCAACTAAACAGTGCATTTACACAAACTGTACTTCCAATTTCTTTAGAGCAATAAATGTAAAAAGCAGTAACTAATATCTCTATCGGAATATCAAGTGGTGATTACATTTTATAAGGTATCGTGTAAATGTTTATAAGTGAAATTACTGTCCCAATAATAGTATTCATACAACCACCCTTGTACTCAAAATGTAATCGTAAAAACGTTACTAATAACGCAATCGTAAAAACGTTACTAATAACGCAATCGTAAAAGTGTTACTAGCAGTGTATATAATCATAATAACGTTACCAGTAACAGACTCGCAATTAAACACAACTGTTATAAATTCAATCGTAAAAACACCACAGGTAATGTCATCACAAAACTGTAATCACAACAACATTACCAGTAACACGATCGTAAAAACGTTATCAGTAATGCAAATAATGCAATCGTAAAACTGCTACCCTAGTAACACAATCGTAAAACCGTTACCGAGTAACACAATCGTAAAACCGTTACCTGAGTAACACAATCGTAAAACCGTTACCAGAGTAACACAATCGCAAAACCGTTACCCTAGTAACACAATCGTAAAATTGTTCTCAGTAACACAATCGTAATGTTGCCCATAATGCAATCATAAAATAATGTACGAGTATTGCTACCCTGTGTCTACTAGTGCATTCTATTTGAAGATATTGTATGTCTAACATAACAGATGTCCACCCAAGACAATACGTATATATGATACGTACTGCACGGCGTTAGTATGGTAGTGCAGATAATGATCATGAAGTGATTTCGCTCTTGAAAGTGACACAATAACTAACGATGTGTGTCATAACATATGAAAACTATTGTAGGATAAATTGAATAACCACAGTAGTATAGTCTTCAGAGTTAAACCTAAATAACATTATTGTTGTAAGTCCCAAAATAACCTGCTTGTCAGATTCCTGTAAGCAATCGAATTTCAACCAACAGATATAGAAAAAGACATCAGAATTAAGGCTATTTGGCATATACGATGTAATATGCTGGAAACAGTATGTAAAGATAACAGCTGCTTGATCATATTGTTTATGACGTGTTATCTCCTATAAGGAAAACAACCATCAGTTATTTCTTTTCAAGAGCTATCACTAACAATGAAATATATATCTGTTATTACCCTTTTATGGTCCAACCACGGGCCATGAAAAAGTGATGGGAAAAAAAGGAGGATCCAGAACTCCCTGTACATATTTATGATATGGTTTGTTGAGCTTTTGGCGCAAGTATAAAACTTTAAAAGTAAAGAAGTGATATTGCATTTGCAACTTACAGACTTGAATTTGACCAATCACAGAGGGCCAAATTAATCAGCCATATAATAACTGAGAATTATTCCATCCTTGCAAACGTTGTTAAACTGACGTGTATAGTAGGACAGCAGTAAAACGAAACTTGCATGAAATACTTTCATGTGCATGTACTACTGAACTGGCCTGCTAATACATGGCGAACAACTTTAATTCTGATTTCTTTCACTATCCGTTGGTTGAAAATCAGTATATTTCAAGCAAATAGTCCCTCGGCTTATTCCCTTCAGATGTTCAAATTGTAGTGACCGAAGTAACTAGGATATGTTGTTCACATTTATCCCCTAATAAGCTTTCACTAAATAGGCTGAACTTGCTCTCTCAGCGATTGAATATTCAAACTTCCACAGATAATAGACAAACAAGGGTTCCCGTCAGGGGCCCTGTCAGAAATTGAGATCTGCCTGATTATCCCTGTGAACTAACGTCTCGCGTGTCTCATCCGACTCATTACCATCCTCATCCACTTTTTGGTTCTGCATCAGTCTCTCCATCAAGAACTTTTTGTCTCGTCCCTCCTAAAAACATATAAATGGGGATTTTAAACTTTCAATAATAAGAAAAAGAGAACTGTTTAAAAATTTGCAAAGTTTATCTTGCAGAAGATTCCTGCTTAACAAGGCAACTCAAAGGTCAGTTATTCTCTGGATCTCTTGAATGACACATTTTAACGTCACGTTAAATGATAACGTCACGTTAAATGCCACTTTCTTTAAGGTTATGGTACAGTTTGAAAGTGGTTCAAATAGGCAGTTTTAGTTTTTGGAGGGATAAGGTTATAGCCAAAAAGGGCTTTCAAACAAAACAACAACAACAATAACAATTACAATAGCATGTTTAGTTCCCGAAATATTTCAAGGGAACGTTTTCTCACGAAGTAACTCTAACCGGAAGAAGAAGAGAAAGTGTTATTTTCTCAAAACAATTTTTTGCATGAAATACGGCAGTAAAAAGGGTCCAACTCAATCGGTTTTTGTTCTGTCGTCAAAACATTTGGCACAGCGATAGGATAACTAAACTTCATAAACGTGTCAGAAAATTGGAAATGCGAGTTCTTCACTAATATCTTGAATCAGTTCTAATTAACATAAGGATGACGTACACTATTAAAAATCCCTGACACGTTATTAGTATTCAAACTGTGCTGAATATAGAATGGTAACAAACGAAGTCAGAAATTAGAAACCGAGGGATTTGGTGCTTCATGAAACATAACGCTCGGTCGCAAACAGCGCGCTGGTTCTCGCTTAAAGAGTTTGCAAACGTTACGTACACCATCGTTTAGAGAATGTTATAAGCTTTCCAGTGATATATAGGTTTATGGTATCCGACGCATATTAATGGAGCCACGAACTGATAACTGAAACACCGCCCAAAGTGTACCGTAACCTTCAATGGGCTATGTCACAGCTATTTAAGGTATTTTTGCGATGTACGAAATTCTCAATGAATCAAAGGAAATCTAAAAATAGCAGGTTACCGTGGTACAAAAGCATAAGAGGGATTATGATAAGTCGTAAAGGGACGTGGATGGCTAATATTGGGGAAGATTAAAAAGGATTACAAACTCTCAATTTAATTTCGGTCCAGGCTAGACATTAAATAAGTTTTAATACACTCACTGTCAAAATTGTGTTTCTTGTACTTAGACACTTTGTTTTCATGATAATTATATAAGCATTTCATCATTTCTTGTTCTCCTGTTCTCCTTACAACTTGTGTTTCATGACTGTGAAAGCTTTGTTGCTGACATGACTAGAGAGCATGCGCATTACCGTGACATAGCCCCTTTAAAGCACAAATTATTCAAGCTTTACTAATTTCATCTACAAAGACCAACATCAACAAAAGCAAATAGAACTGGGTGTTTGTTCATGTTTTTGCTACTGCCTTTTGTTGTGTTCGCACGTGTATTTGAAAGCAAGGAAAAGGTACAACTCTATTACGATAAAACTGAATCCCTTACCAATACAAGCTGGTCCTTCAGCATGTTAATCATCTTGAGGTGCGCTCTGGTCATGGAACGGAAGTAATACAGTAATAAACTGTGAAATAAGAAACAAAAAATCATGTAAACAGGTTCATAATGGACTCCAACAACAAAAATGTTGGAAATAATCCATGTTATGAGCTCAAGTTCTTATTAGCTGCATGTGATATTTGAAGCATAAAAGACCTACCAGAAGATCAGAAGAGCTGGGAAAATGAAAGCTGCTGTACTCAGATAGCGGACAATCTCTTGCAGCCCATTTGGCCACTCCTTTATCTCCTCACCCAGTACATCCAGTATCCTTTTATCTGAACTGCAAGCTGGGTTACTACAATACAATACAAAGTATTACTATTAATTAGTCAATAATTATTGCAACAATGACATAACATTAGACTGATAGAAAAAAGTATATCACTGAAACTGACTTGCTCAATATATCATTGAAATTCGTATCTCCAAGCGGCCATGTAATTGTATATTTACTATTCACTAAACCATAAATGTCGGAAATATTTGGAAAATCTTTGGAAAGTAATTATCGGAAATTTTTTAAAAACGCTCGAAAATGTTCAAAAAGGTATTTTCAACATATTTGGATTTTTTTTTAATTCGGAAAATCTTCGGAACATCTTCGGAAATGATCGGAAGTTACATGATTTCTCAAGTTAAGAATTTTGATACATCTGATGTAATTTTTGTTTCTTAGTCAGTTAGTTAGCTTTCCTATATTCTTTAATTTATTAATTTGTATTGACTCTGAAAAGCCCTTTGGGGATAAGTTAATTAATAAATATGTATGTATATGTGTATGTCTTGTACCACCTTGTGTGGCTGGGACACACAGAGAGAAAGCTGTTATCAAACACATGTGTTTGGATATGATATTTAAACACACGTGGATTATCACTTTTATTCCGCGCGTAAATCCTCGTAACTTATGGCTTAGTGAAAAATAATAACTAATATCACATCATTATACCTCAACATCTCAAGAGAACATTACTTAGCGATTTCCAATCCAACCCATTACGAATCATGTAATGACTTCTTTAAAGAATCCTATCAAATAACGGCTGGTTTGTGGTTCATCATATCTCTGTGTATGACTGACCTTATAATGTTCTGAAAATCGTTACATTCAATGGACTCCAACCCCCCATAAATCAAGTATAAAAACTACATACCCGAATGCTCCATAGCAGGATGGTGGAACTCTGTTCAAGAAACAACACAGATGTTAGTGTAAATAACAAGGCAGTGTAACGTAATTACACATTTAACCCACTAGACATTGCGTATACTATCTGCATGGCAAGTTCTCGACAACCACAAGGATATGACTAATAGTGTATCTTGGCACTACTTCTTCCAACTAAGGATTTGACCACTAACTTTGTAATTCCTCATTTCACCCCATTAAGGTAGTTCCCATTTAACACACAGAAACAAACTGTATTAAATCGTGGGAATTTCCCTTCCAACCAAGAACATGACTACTAATTTGGCAACTATACTCATCTAACCCAAGGACTTTCAACCTATTGCTCTCTCTCTCTCTCTCTCTCTCTCTCTCTCTCTATATATATATATAGACAGACTATGTTATTTGACTACTAACTTGGCAATTCCTCATATACTTCAAGGAATATACTACCTACTCTTTTTAATTCCCCATTCAACCCACAAGACACATACTAGTTAATTACTTAGTAGTTCCTCATCTAACCCAGGGCCACAAACTACTTTCTTTGTAACTCCTCGCCTGACCAAATAGAACAGAATTCTAATACTTACTTGGTGACTCCCCATCCAACTCCAATGAGGCACAGCATAAACGTCAAGAGAAGAAGCATTGTAAACAAATAGTTGGATCGTGCTCCCTGGTACGGCTTGTCAGCTGGCTTGTTGTTGTACATGAGGCTCGTCTACAGAAATGATGATAAGAAAATAAGAATTGTAAATGGTCATCAGTAGTTCTTACCTTCAGTTGACAGCAATAATTTTCAAGAAAGATATAAATAACTTTGTTTCTCGCACTATTTTGGGCAGGTTGTGGTGTGTGACCTTATCTTGTATTATGAGCCTGCGGCTCGGGAGACTAGGCAACAACTCCCTACGTAATCGACTATACATAAATTATCGTATTGTATCGTAGTATGTAATACTCTGATATAATATCATTTATATAAAAAACTAGGCTTTCTACATCTGCACATAAGCCAAATGATGGGAGTAATCAATAGAGATGATTTCGCTTGCAGCTTTTGAGAAGAGTCTATTGACCAATCGGATATGAGAACTGACGTGTGATTCGCTCATGAGTGTCATTGTCATTGAATCGTCATTGAATTGTCATTGTCATTGAATCGTCATTGTCATTGAATTGTCATTGTCATTGAATTGTCATTGTCATTGAATTGTCATTGTCATTGAATTGTCATTGAATTGTCATTGTCATTGAATTGTCATTGTCATTGAATTGTCATTGAATTGTCATTGAATTGTCATTGTCATTGAATTTAATTGTCATTGAATTGTCATCGAATTGTCATTGTTATTGAATTGTCATTGAATTGTCATTGTCATTGAATTGTCATTGAATTGTCATTATCATTGAATTGTCATTGAATTGTCATTGTCATTGAATTGTCATTGAATTGTCATTGTCATTGAATTGTCATTGAATTGTCATTGAATTGTCATTGAATTGTCATTGAATTGTCATTATCATTGAATTGTCATTGTCATTGAATTGTCATTGAATTGTCATTGAATTGTCATTGAATTGTCATTGTCATTGAATTGTCATTGAATTGTCATTGTCATTGAATTGTCATTGAATTGTCATTGTCATTGCATTCATCTTTGTACCACTAAATCATCTCTAACAATTTGATGTGTTATGTTATTTCCCCTGAGCGTGGATTATTTGACCTGATGTTTAAATCATAATTTATTGCAGCATATTGGAGAGATGAAGACCAGTTCTTTTTTGTCTCTAACTAAAAGTCACACATTAAGGACTCTTGAAAAATCACAACTAGCAATGACTCACCTTTTTAACATAAAACATTATTAATAATTTCAATACACCCATGGAAGGAATTAATGGGCTGTAGAAGGCACCAACCCTATAACAGAATAGCAAAGGATGAGTTAAATTCGAAATGGTTTGTAATGAGACAATATGTATTACTGGTTGAAGGAAAGGTCTCTAACTTAAAGAACTCTGGAGTGAAAAACATTTTGCAGGCAAAATGAAAGATTTTGTTAAACTGAATTATTCTATGAAGTATGGGGGTCCAAAAGCACGACACACACAAACAAGAACAGAAAAAAACCTTTCCCCTATTTTTTCACTTCGACAGTCATGGGCCCACCATCTTGGATTACGACATCAGTGAGTTGCTGGTCCCAGGCCACAGGTGCTCAATAATTAAAACAGAATAGCGTGCAGGGCCAGGAGGGTGCAGGGCCAGGAGGGTGCAGGGCTGGGAGGGTGCAGGGCCAGGAGGGTGTAGGGCCGGAAGGGTGCAGGGCCAGGAGGGTGCAAGGCCAGGAAGGTGCAGGGCCAGGAGGGTGCAAGGCCAGGAGGGTGCAGGGCCGGGAGGGTGCAGGGCCGGGAGGGTGCAGGGCCAGGAGGGTGCAGGGCCAGGAGGGTGCAGGGCCAGGAGGGTGCAGGGCCAGGAGGGTGCAGGGACAGGAGGGTGCAGGGCCAGGAGGGTGCAGGGCTAGGAGGGTGCAGGGCCAGGAGGGTGCACGGCTAGGAGGGTGCAGGGCCAGGAGGGTGCAGGGCCAGGAGGGTACAGGGCTAGGAGGGTACAGGGCCAGGAGGGTGCAGGGCCAGGAGGGTGCAGGGCCAGGAGGGTGCAGGGCCGGGAGGGTGCAGGGTGCAACTCACTGATGTTACAATTCAAGATGGCGGGCTTGTGACTGTCAAAGTGCAAAAATAGGGGAGAGTTTTTGCTCTGTCCTCGTTTTTGTGACTCCACAAACTCCACAGAAGATAACAAGTTCTTTCATTTTGCCCATTTAATGTTCTACACTTTTAACATTTGAATACAAATTAATATACTATTTTGAAATACAAAAATCAGTACTTAGTTGGTAACTGATTACTTGTCGCTCAGCCATGCATTATTGAGCAGCAATTCAGTTCCAAAGTGCTCTCGTGAATATGTGACAAGGTCATCAATTTGAAATCTGATTTGTGACATGAAGCTTGTGGTAATTTCTGATACAAATACATACTATAGAGCAATTATCTTATCATGGTAAGAATTTGAAGGGTACAAAACTGCTCATTTCAAGTGTTTGGATTGTTTACTTTTAAAAATCCAAATTTACTTTCAATTGTTTCTAGGACTGTGGGATTTATTTCAATTCCATGCATGAATACATACCATATGAGTTGAATACATACCATATATGAGTTGAATACATACCATATGAGTTGAATACATACCATATGAGTTGAATACATACCACATGAGTTGAATACATATCATATGAGTTGAATAGATACCATATGAGTTGAATACATACCACATGAGTTGAATACATATCATATGAGTTGAATACATATCATATGAGTTGCATACATACCATAAGAGTTTAATACATATTACCATATGAGTTGAATACATACCATATGAGACATTGTCCATAAACCAGCTCCAGAACATTCTTGGGGATCTGAAACTCTGGCATGCCAAGCCTCTTGAAAAGTTTGGTGTGTTTGAAGAGCAATCTGAAAGAAATATCAGAGTTTCTTAGTAAATTAGCACAAAATAAATGACATAAAATAATGATACATGCACAGTACCAGCACTTGAGGTATAAGGCATTACCATAATCTTGCAGGTACATTTTCAAACATGGGCACAAGCCTGTTAATTGTGTAGCACAAGAAAATGTACATACGCCCCCATGGGACATATTGGCTTGTTGGGCCCCTCAGCCCCCTTACTACTTCCAGTTACCCTCTGGAACCACACAAGTTTTCAATTTAGTTATTTTCAAGAAAAAGAAATTATAATATGAAACTCAAATAACAATATTTATTGAACATGTACCAGATGTTAAATTAAGTTTATTTGTATGAAGTGATCGTGTCTGTATTGACACAAAAAGATCAAAAGATCAAAAGATCAAAAACTACCATGCTCCGCACAATACAAATTACTGTTACACATTACTTTACTAATGCAAACTTTCTCATCTATTCAGGTTCAATTGAGACTCAGGTAAAACCTTTAAAACTGAACATCAGTACAACACCATTTTCTTCCTTAATTACTTACTTGCGCAATGTCTCAACCACTGCTGTATTGACGAGAATCACGACAAAGTCAATCCATATCAGCATGTACATCTGTGCTGCAATCTCATTTTCCCACGACTAAATGGATTACAATCATATTTTAGTTGTAATTATCACTACTCTTTATTATCCAAAGTTTGTGACATATTTGGTTACAAATCCCCAGCTTGTCTAAGTATAAATCTCATACCTTGGAACAACTGTCAGCATCCTTTTGAACATACAGAGTGATAACTAGCACCGTTACTGATGCAAGTTTTAACAGAATGGACCTGCAGTCATAACATAATATTACTGATTAGTAGAATTACATGTAGTAGTAACAGCAGGAGTAACAGCAGTAATAGTAGTAACAGCAGAAGTAACAGCAGTAATAGTAGTAGTAGTAATAGTATAGTAGTAATAGTAGTAGTAGTAGTCAGTAGTAGTAGTAGTAGTAGTAGTAGTAATAGTATAGTAGTAATAGTAGTAGTAGTAAGTAGTAGTCGTAGTAATAGTAGTAGTAGTAGTAGTAGTAGTAGTAGTAATAGTAGTAGTAGTAGTAGTAGTAGTAGTAATAGTATAGTAGTAATAGTAGTAGTAATAAGTAGTAGTCGTAGTAGTAGTAGTAATAGCAGTACATAGCATTAGCAGTAGTAGTAGCAGTACGTAGCAATAATAGCAGTACATAGCAATAGTAGTAGTAGTATAGTAGTAGCAGTACATAGCAATAGTAGTAGTATAGTAGTAATAGTAGTAGTAGTAGTAGCAGTACATAGCAATAGTAATAGTAGTTGTAGTAGTAGCAGACTCAGTGTACATAGCAACAGTAGTAGTAGGTTTTATTTAGCTAGTATATGCCTTATTGGCAATCATTTTCTATCCTCTTACCTGTACAGGTTTACAGCTACTTGAAATCTTGGACTCCAATCTTCAAGATTTGACAAAAAATCAAACAGTGTTGGCAAAATCAAGTTGAGTGTAGTGATGGTCAATGATGGTGCTGATCTGATTAAAATCTGCACAATTGGTTTTTGGTTTTCCTGTAGTTTCTGTAATTAAACCAACATTATATTTCATTATTTGCCTGGCCTCCTACCTTTTTGCTGTCATGAAGTAACAGGTCCAGGTCCTAATTTTCTAAGAAATAATACATTTGCTATACGGGTATGTGCATGTGCTGCCTACTTGTAACTTGAACTTGAATTAAATTACTGGCTTTAAACAACCAAACCCAAATTCTACTGCTACTGCTTTCTAAGAACTGAAAAGTCCAACACAAATAGTATGCAACTCCCAGTCAGGGGCTGTTTATTATTAATTTTATTGTACGGGAGACAAGAAGAGAAATTAAATCAATTTTAGTTATTCCGATTTATCCCCCCTCAAAGTAAGCCAACAATATTTTTTTAAAAGGGCATATGCTGGAAAAACCAAAGAGCACTGTAGCCTTCTGCTTTGGCCAAGTTAGAACAAGTAACCTAAATATATACAATCCAAAAAGATGAGTGTAAAGAAAAGAATAATTAAAGAAAGGAGAGAACAGGGAATTATGGATGACAAGGAGAGAGAAGAGACAAAATGGAAATAATGTATATGTATATGCAGTGAATATCAATCAACGGTGAGAAAAGTCTACTGTAACTTTATTATAGATAGTTCATACAAGTTTATGTACAGTACTAACAGATCCTCCAAATAGTTCAAATACCGGTTGCTGTCAGAAAGCAGAACAAATATTACATGATTTTAAGCAATATAGAAAACAGCACAAATGGACGTTAAAGACATCGAACAGTCAACTATTACTATAAATTGCTCTCAGTATGTACAGATTAAAAATTATATCTCATGATCATCTCAGGTCATTTGAACACATACAAATATTTAGAGAGAGAGAGAGAGAGGACTAAACTGGTTCTGAAGAAGCAAAATACCATTTTTGTAAGAGATTGTAACAATCTTTCTGAAACTAAAGTTGTAATTTTTTCAAAATAGTTGAACTAGCCAAAATAATTTGGAAATAAAATCAAAAAATATAAAAGACTAGCTGTCAAAAGTTTGTTGGCAAAAAATGTGTTAATTATAAGTGAAGGTACAAAAGCTACACAGGAGGGTATTCAATCACCTGCGATCAGGCCTGCTTGGGGGGGGGGGGGACTAGAGAAAAAAGTAAAAAGAAATGAAGGCCTGACACAGATTGGGTCAAACCACATGTTTTGCCTCCAGATTCTGGAGGTCATCTCTGATTGTTATTTAACAAGAGCCTGGCTCAGTCTAGATTGTAAGAATGTTTGCTGCAAAATTTACAAGCACTCTAGTTGCTATGCTGTCTGACAGGTTTTGTGTCAGGCCTTCCCTCTCTCTCTCTCTCCTATTTTTATTTGAATCGCTAGTTTCTCCACTCCCATAAGAATGCCTGGTCAACCGACACCCTTCCTAAGTCCCCTTCTGCATTCTAGGATTAATGTGGATAATTAGATAACAATAATTGAATTAATCATAATTGGCAACTATAGTATTGGATTTCAATACTTATTATAAGTTACATTTGCTCAAATGTGATTGGTTCATTAACCACTCTATTATCCCTTAATTGGACACTATCCAATAACAAGTTCTGTTATCAGATACCCGTTATTTGACACTTGAATGAACCAATCACAACCTGAGTTCTAAGCTTACTATCTAATCGCAAGTCAGATAACAATCACTATGACAACAACTACTCAGAAACTGTGACTAAGATAAAATGGAGCACTTTTGCTCATACAGACAAACTTAAACTCAATGTTTTCTATTTTTAGAAGTAATATTTTTTATAATAAATTGGTAGCACTGTATGCTCTTCCAATTTTGTTATCACTCGTATGATTACAGACAGAATTGGACTCCACTCAGTCCTATTACCATTACATATCTCTGATAAATTATACCAGGGGATCACTTTACTGCAGTAATAATTATTACATTGTCACACTTAATTGCCATCGCTGTTTCATTCACTCATTTTACAACACAGAACTCACAACTTGCAGACACTGCATATAGATGTATTTCTTGCTATGTAATGGTATTTATAGTTGACATTCTAGTGAGTAGTGTCTGGTTTACTGCTTCTAAACTCACAATGAATTGTAGATGCAGCAGTTACAAGTAACACAAAACTCGCTGGCCAGCTGGTTTCTGTTCTTATTATATCACAGCCAAATACATTTAACAGTACTTACTGTATTAGTAGAGATCTGCACAGTGGCATAGATGGCCCACACTGACAGCCCCAGCAGGAGTGTGACAACAAAACTGATGAAAATTCGAAGAGAGTACAATTTACATTTATCAAATGTCTTCCTGTTGGCAACGCGTTCTAATCTTTTTTCCTCAGCAAGCTCAGCCTATGGATTGCGATAAGAACACAAACAGTGTTACTAGATTAATACACTAACACCATGACATCAGTAATCAGTTCTAATCTTGGTATGTGGCAGACATTTTGGATGCAAATGATATTATGGAATGCTACATTAACACAACTTATATGTGTTAATAATTTTTTTTTTTTAATTTAAAAAGTAAAAAAAATTAAAAAATATGTGCTCACTTTAATAGTAAAGAGATTGAAGAACAGTATTTTACCAGTATTTTATGCAGTGAGTGCTTCTAGTATTTTTCCCTTTTCTCTTTCAAAGAGTGTCACTTGACAAATGTTTCAGACAAATTGATCACTGTTACATGTATTTGTAGCAAGCAATTGATCATTATTTTTAGTATTGTGTCATAACTCCCCCACCCATGGCCACCCACCCACCCTCGCCAAGTTTTTGAAAGGAATATATGGGCTTCAAATGGATGTTCTGAGGGGTTAAGGAGGAGATTCTATGGGGATATATTAATTATTGGATATTTTCTGGAACAACACATTTATTAGTATTAACTATTGTTATCATTATTTTTATTATTACTATTAATTATTATTATTTAATATTTATTATTCTTATTACTATTTTTATA
>JANUFV010115014.1:14835-25322 GCA_024757865.1 Epizoanthus scotinus | reverse complement strand
TCATTTCCCTGATAGATCATTGTCTTTGACAAAACCATCCAGGGTTGTCATACTGGTGAGAGTATCCAAATGATCATTGTTGACACCTACAGATCATTTCCCTGATAGATCATTGTCTTTGACAAAACCATCCAGCGTTGTTATACTGGTGAGAGTATCTAAATGATCATCGTTGACACCTACAGATCATTTCCCTGATAGATCACTGTCTTTGACAAAACCTTACATTGTTGTTATACTGGTGAGAGTATCCAGACGATCATCGTTGACACCTACCGATCACTTCTCCGATAGATCGCTGTCTTTGACAAAACCATCCAGGGTTGTTATGTTGGTGAGAGTATCCAAATGATCATCGTTGACACCTACAGATCATTTCCCCGATAGATCACTGTCTTTGACAAAACCTTCCATTGTTGTTATACTGTTGAGAGTATCCAGATGATCATCGTTGTCACTGACAGACAAAAATAACAACAACAACAATAACAATAACAATAACAACAACAACGACATTTATTCACCTCATATCACTCTCATAAATATACCCGTCCAGCACTGTTAATAATAATAATATTGTTCAACTATCTATGTTATTCTGATGAGGTTATGCATATGATCTTCGTTGTCTCTGACATATGACTGCCATTGACATAACCATCGAGCACTGTTATGCTGGTGAGTCAGGCAGCACTTCTTCGTCACTGACAGGTGACTGTCACTGCTGATGTAACCATCGCTGTGTTACTGTTTTCACTGCTGGTTGCGGTATTGCGTTACATTGTGCACAACAATTTGTCCGCTCCTTGATATACGATAATCTTGAAAATCATTTTGAACTACCCAAGATTTATACCGGTAGTTTCGCAACTGTAAATGGTGTTTTTACAATATGTAGGCGTTCACATACTGAAGTGCAGTATATGATTTCCCATTTATTGTTTCAACCAGTTCCGTTATAGTTACTGTGTTTGTGTATGTCAGTTATGTTTGATCAAGGTTTGGTTGTATTCTAAGACTACTTAAGATAATATGGGATGACATGACACGAGGTGTTACTGGAAATGTTCCTAATGCTTCGAAGGACAACAGCTTGATTGTTATTCCTAGGAATATGTGTTGGTCCAGCCATTAAAGTCTATTGTCACGATAAACACGAGAGGCCTGAGACACATTATGAAGATGTCTACAAATTAGTAAGCCGTTTAAGTCAATTGGAACGTCAATGATTGGTTGACTTTGCTTTGGTTGGTGAGACTAGACACCACAACGGCAGTAGAGCGTGGTTAGCGCTGTCGGTAAGATATCTGACTGTTACTCAGGTCCCAGGACCAATACTCGGACTTGCCGAGGGTTGAATTTGTGCGACCTTCTATCACCGCACAGTTCGTGGACAGGGACGTTAGGCTAATGTCGGTGTTGTGGTCTGTTTCCTCCTCTGTACTATGTGAGTTGTATATAAAAATCATGCATGGAGCCTGCGGCATCTTCGATGCTTTCGGTTCGATTTCTGTGATCTATAATGCGCATTTAAACATATTCCCATTAAAAATGCGCAATATAAATGTAATACCAAATGTAATACCAATAAATATATCTCTTGCCCTGTGCGCTCTTATCAATCATCCACATGATCAATATTGCCGGTTGTCTCGAAGGCCATAATCGTGGAACAGTAATGTCCCATTCTTGGTACTCCTTAGTTCACACTCCAACAGCTTTCATACATTGCTATCTCAACTAAACTTGTCCACGTCTTACTTGACCTTTCTTTTCTTCCATTCCTCTCTTGAATGCAACACATGGATATCGTTAGTATTGTTCATACTGCGTGGCAATTTGTTTTTACCTGGCCAACTAAAAGCCACCGCAGCTACTAGAAATTTAGTTTCTTAGACTAGTGCGTGATATTTTTCTCATTTAAGGTTATTGTGTAATTCTTTAATGGCAATGATGTTAGGCTAGACGCGTTCGAGTGTCCTCCCAAGAATGTTTCTGACATGTTTGTAGTTTGAGGCAGACCATTTTGGCGATGTTCCAGGTCTCCGATCTGTACAAACGTACACAGTCTCAATATGTGTGTGTTGCGGCTAACTTTGCCGCGGTTGACTTCCAGTTATATTCTTGAGCACAGATAACTGGTCAGTTTAATTCGATTCGAATATAACTTCCCTTGATTATTAGACTGTCACTTGGCCGTTTCCTGTGTGGCGGGTTTGAGTGCTACCTCCAGGGACCTAACCCCGGCCCGGGGACCTAACACCTCAAACATCTCAAATATCTACAGCTAGTGCCCGGATAGTGCAACCAAGACAACTACAGTTTAGTTTAGCGATGTCATCAGTAACGGAAGTGATGGTTTGAAGCTAAGACCTTGAAGATGTAGTATTGCTTGTTTGCTAGAAAATACTGTAGTCCCTAATACACTAGGAAGCATGCCAAGCTATGCCAAGTAGGATAATGGTTTTAGAATTTAGCAAATTTACATGTTAGCTGCCAAGAAAGAAAATATTCCAGACGGGTAATCTTGTCAGAAATAATGGGATTGGTCAACTCGATATTTTATATCAGTTTTTCGCCGTAAGGGTGAAATATTTAGTACTTCTCCTCTTCACCTTTGGCTTTGCTCTGACTTACGAACTCGAAGGGTGAACTTCAAAGCTCAAACCTTCCACCCTCACGAGTCTTACGATGAAAAACGTAACATATCAACTTCCAGTTAATCAATCTCCATCTCATTTTTGGACTGGCGTAATAAGCCTCGTATTCTTGTAAACTAGTATACCCGAGTTTGTCAGAAACGGACTGCGATGCGTGTTGGATGGTTTCGTTATTGGATCTATCGACCATGAACTGATTACACACAATTCATTGGAGGTGTGTCAAGAGCTCGAGTGTCTCTGCACGCCGCACTCGAGTATTACACCAGCAAACGGATAGCCTGCTGACACCGGCATGATGTTACTTAGTTCGATCAGTATTTAGCATTGGCAATCATTGACCACCCAAAACAGCCACAACGGAGATATTGCATATTCCATATTTGCCAAAATACCATTGATAGTCGATGATTAATTCAGCCATCATTCTATAACAATGTCTTTCATAAAGGAATTGATTTTGCTGGACTCTGCTCCGCCCGCAGTGTACTTGAAAAGCCACCAGGGAACTGCAGGGAAAGTGTTTATCAATAAACTGATTTTTCGCAGTGTGTTGCATTTTGCTGATAGACCAAATATTACTGTCGACATTTTCTAAGATACAAGGAAACAACATCTAAAGTGAGCAAGCACTCTTCATATCATTTACACCATATTTCAACGACTTCAGAAAAGCAATGTTTTCAGCGCCATAGTTTACTAAACTTTTAAAAATCGACTAAACCAAGATCACTAACATTCGGCCTGGGCCGCCTGTGTGCGCATTAAGGAGGAGTAAACAATTCAATCTCACACGAGCCGGTTAGCATTATCAGCTCTAACAAACAAGGTAGTTGGCTTCTGTTTTTATGACTATCTTCCAAATGTACTTTTTGTTGAGTTATAATTATTAAATAATTTCCATTAGTTTGCCATCGGGCAGTTCGCCTCGTTCGACCCCAACTCTCCGGAGCTTGCTACGCAGCCGCAGCCGAGTTACTGAGTTCTCGTCCGAGCTTAAAGGGGCTATGTCACTGTAATGCGCATGCTCTCTAGTCATGTGAGGAACAAAGCCTTCACAGTCATGAAACACAAGTTGTAAGCTCAACTGGATAATAAGAAAGAATCAATGTTTTTATATTGTGAAAACAAAGTGTCCAAATACAAAAAAGCGATTTTGACATCGAATGGATTTAACATACTTAATGTCTAGTCTAGACCAAAATTAGATTGAGAGTTAGTAATCTATTTTAATCTTCCCCAATCCTAACCATCCACGTTCCTTTACGACTTAGCATAATCCCTCTAGAGTTTTTCTACCGGCTACCACTGTAACCTGTTATTTTAAGAGTTTCCTTTAATTTCTCAAAAATGCCTAAATAGCCGTGACATGGCCCCTTTACGACGAGCTTGTTTGTCATTGATGACAAGTGTTACGAGGACAGTTTAGAGGCTATTGGCTATTCTAGCGTCTAGCAAACAAACGCTTTGTGCTGCCTGCCACATCGTAATAATCAACAGCTATTATACCAGCTTGAACTGTGACAAGCAATCCAGTACTTGACGGTGCCAATAATAGCAGATGGAGCAAAATCACGATACTTTGTGCAAAATAAAATTAGATCTGCGCATGAGCAAATGAGTACTTTCAGGCCACCTATTATTTACTCAACCAATCCAAACGAGGTAGAACTAAATCGAATGGTAATGATACACGTTTTATGCCAAACTACAGTTTTATACCTTTTCATTGTTATTCATTAAACGCTATAAATCAACAACACTCACGAGAAATTGAGGTCATTGATTTTACTATACACAAAGAAACTCAAGTATTCTATTTATTACCAAGGATAGTCTTGCAAGCGGCAATAATGCACTGAATCGGGAGGGGGGAGGGGGGGGGGGGCGTTTATTTATGATCTATGAAATCATGCCAATTGTATTCTTATTTATCGAATTGGGGCCACAGTAATTGACGCACGCTGTTGTGGATTCCTGGCCAGTTTAAGTTTTTCCTCTTGTATTTGTCTCTGTAAAATAATAATTGTTATTATTACTATATAGTAATTATTGTTATTACCTGGCAAACGCGAAGCTGAATAGATATAATAAATAAATAGATATACTCAAACTCGAGCTCACTACCTAGCACACTGCAAGTGACCAGGTAAAACAATCTGCGGGAGAAGAGACGTGTTTTTTTCTTGACCGAAAATAAAAATTTACTGTCAGTTTTATGGTGGCTAATTTTATTTGCTCGATATAAAATCTAGAAATTTGTTGTATTTTAAAAATTTTGTTGTTCGGTTTGATTTACACTTGAAATTCTTCTACGATGATTGTCTGGTGTGTATGTCTATCAGTTAATAACTCAGCAGTTTCTTGTCTGTCTCTATAAGTGCGCTATTTGCCACTTTTTTGGCCTGTGTAACTGGAGGTCTTGGTTGGGAAAAGTCGGGAGTTACTCGACCAGGCGCCATATTTGACGCGCGCTACAGCAGAGACTGGGACCAACTTTCATATTTCTAATTCTCGTGCATTTGTGTTACGGAAAATAGTTTTACGGAATGCGATAATATCTGATATCTCTGATCTGATCTCTATATTTATCATAGTTTGATGGTATATTGTAACACTTCCGGTCATTTTTCTATCAGGTGAGCAAGAGAGGATATATCATACCTATAATGATACTCGCACAAGTATGTACAGAGGTGTGGCCGAGCTATAAACTGAACTGAACATGTTGTGCAATTATTTTATTATTTATTCAAATTCAGTTCCAAAATCAGACGGTGTTCAGTGCATTCTCAATAAAATTATTATTTTGTGTATCTGATTGGATAACAGCACTTTTGTATTGATTTCATTGTAGTCAAACTACACTATTCAGATTCCGGTAATTGTTTTAGGTGTCACTCATTATTCATCTCATGCTTTGCATAGTTGTGTTATGAATTGAAATGCTCTTCGGCTTCAGTTACGCTCTTTGTGGTTAGAAACGGGAATTTGAGAATGGATAGAAGTACTTGCTCAATCTCAACTTCGAAGGGCAACTTTACTACCGGGTAACCCTTTGGTCTCTCCAACAACACTAGCGAGTTCTGCAGTGAAAGCGAACTAGTTATGTAAATACATATATTACAATGAAAATGAATATTTACAGAATATAGATTAGTCCTCGTTGTTGAGGCACTGAAAGGAAAAGAGCCGAGAGAGGCGAGCGTCTTTCAATTTAATCTCTCGCCCTACTATTCCAATGAACTGGAGACCACTCGGCCGTGCATCCTTGACTCGTGCTCAGCCACCGAAACGCGCTTAATTGCTTCGGACTGAGTGTCAATTTTCTTGAAATTTATCTCACCAATCGAATGGTAAAAAAATGACTGTCTGTTGCAACTTTACCGCGTACCGGGCTTTTGACTTCGTACACACAGTGCGATTTATGTATCAATCATCGAGTGTCAGTGATCCGCCTTGTGCACGTTATCAGCCTAATATTGCCCATGCCGCCTCGCGCTGCTAATTCCGTGATCGGGCCGCCGCCAACTATTTATATTTACGTTTGACGTCTTCTGAATGGTAATTTGACCTCACCAGTGGGCGAATTCACGGTCCAAATAAATTGTACAATTTGTTGCTACTGAGGTACTAGAGAAACATTATACCCGATACCTTTACTGTGACTAAGTCTATTTGTGGGGATGAACTACACTTGGAAATATGTGCGGGTAAAAAAAATGGGATTTTTGGCGCCATATTAAAGTACGTGTAGTGGGTAACTGCACGTGTTTCGCTCGGCGCATGCCTAGCCGACTATTATTACAGTGTTGTAGAGCAGTGACGGACGACAAGCGTTTGTAACAAGGCCGGACGTGTAGTGGTGTTCCCCGGTATTTCTATCGGATAGTAGCGTCTTGTGCCCCTGTAAAAGCTTTGCTTGTGGGAAGTGGTTCATTTGGCCGCGACAGCTATCCAGGTAATTGATTTGAGATCATTTGTAAAGTGTAGAGGCCATATGGTCGTTCGGATCACTATTGCCGCTATCTATTCGGTCTCACCCACGCATATCAAGCGTCAATAGCGTTCGGCTAGTGGCTGGCTGTTCTAGTATCATGAAATAGACCACAATGTAATGACTAGACACACAACATACCATAATACCTAACAATTATAATACTTTGGTGGCCTGTTGGAGCTGTAGAATATGGACAACACGGAATACGTTGACATATCTGGTTTGTTGTGTTGTGTTCAGTTGAACAGGTTGCGTGCTCTCTCAAGTTCTCAGTACCCACTCCATGATCCAATGATTAGCTGTGATTCAGTATGAAGTCTCGTAACATCTCTACCCGCGCTACTCACCGTGTAATGTACAAAATATTAATGATCGGAATTCGATGAATACAGTTGTAGGTCAAGGGGGTGTCCATGGAAGCAGGAGCAGCGATGCCCCACACCCTGACACCGCCAGTGCGTCGTTTTCTCCGCTTTGAACTGCACTTGAAGTTGTTTCTCTAGCTTGTATCTTACGGCATAGAAGGAAAGAAAGCTTGCTCATTTCTATTTCGTTTGTGTAGCTGGAAGGTTGTGTATCAGTGTATATTGCCAAAGGACTGGTGTCGCCGTCCGGTTTGTTTATTCGCCACTGATATATGATATAATTATATAAACCGTTGCTCTGTTCATAGCGTGACTTCCAAACGTTCGGCCCAACACTATGTATTCCATGCACGTAACACACTTCGAATACATCATCGAAACTAAATCAATTCTGTTATGAATTCAAGTCCTATACTGTAACAATCTTTCGCAGGTAAACGAAAGCGTTTTATGAACTTGACGGCCTTGTTTGTGCCTGGGGGAGAGTTTCGTGTCGTCCAAACACGATCAGAATGCACTGACACGCTATCAATCCATGATATTACATATACACATCGCAGCGCTCTTTGAAACTGTTGAAGTGTTTTTAGCATCCACATATTTCTCGAATCGTGCTTCCGACTTTCAACTGAACTACTTATGTCTGTGGGATATGCATCTCTTTTTTAAAATTGGTTTTGAAGATCATTTCCATTGTAGCGCCAGTAGGATGCTATCGTCAAGTAGTGTTGACCCAATTCCGGTCACAATGCAATTCAAGGTGCATTCAATGCACGCCTCTGATTTCGATGCCACCGGGCGCCTCGAGAGTTGTGCCGTTTGGCGTTGATTTCTCCCGCTTGATTCTCTCTTCTCCTATATAACATATGAACATGTCTCGTACAGGTGTGGTCTGAAACGGGTCCGTTTCCAGCACCGCGAGAAGCTCGCGCATGTGGATATAATTCTCTAAACACTAAAACAGTCTCGCAGTATAATTGTTGTGCCTAACGTTTGCATAATTAGAGAGATCAGCCACAAGTAACAACCCTTAGCCGGTGTTACTGTTTAGTTATTTCCACAAGTAACAACCCTTAGCCGGTGTTACTGTTTAGATATTTCGTTTAATTAAAGATACTTGTTTTAAACATCTCCAGCCACCCAGAGAGCTGCAGGCTGTGCCTTTGATCAGTTCCTGGTGTGTATATAGGCTAGGACAAGCTTAATAGCATCAAGTTCTTACAAATGAAAATGAAATGGTGAATTGAATTAACGTCTGTTTAGCAAGTCTTCAAGCATGGTCTGCAGTAATCTCTCGTTTCTTTATAGTAAATGTATTTTATTACCGAAAACGCAACTGCTTACAGTTACACTCATACTGATGGTTTAGCATCAGCCGTCTAGTTTTGATGTAATAGTTTTAAATAGATGATCAGTTACTTGATTTCGATAAATTATTACTACGAAACATTGACAATATCATGAATACATTTGTATGAGTATGGTCTATGGAGGAGTATTTCATCTGCTAAATAGATTTATCGTGCAAGTAGGCAGTGTCCTGCGAATGTATAGTGCAACTCGTCGTACTGAAAAGCCGTACGGGGAGATGGAAATAAAGTACATAGATACATACAGTGGACGTTTGGCGTTTCCGAACCCGGCGAATCAATAATCTAGCTGCAACTGTATCACTTGTCTGTTATATGTGCATACTCCAGGTGCGTAGATCGGGAAATCGTTGCTTTTATGAACAGTCTACGTGTCAAAATACCATATTGCTCAATAAATTGTTGATATCAGTTAAAATATCCTAAAATGTTTAAAATACTTGCTTTGCGTACAGTGTACCATTTTAATATTTCACTGAACAGTGCTGGTACAACATTTCACCGTCCTCTTGCACTGTTATTACTTTGTCAGGCTACAAGACAAAAGCGAAATTGGCTTGACTGAGCTATAAACCAAACCTGGTCCCTATCGTCCACATTAAGCCTATTAGTTTTCGTTGTTATTACACTATACACACGACTGAGATTTTAAAATCGTTACAAACACAAAGCCGTCTCATTATCCGTTTGCATTTCGTTTCACCGACTTCATGTCTTGTCGGATGTCTTTAGAGTTAGTTCTTGGACAGTCTGTTTGCTTGCAAAACGGGTTGAAGTGTATTCAATGTGATAGAAATTCTTTCATGTACTGTGTTGCCTTTCTGGTCCTTTCTGTATAATGCTTTACATGTATATTTTCTTAAAAATCGCCGCAAACAACAGTGGTTCAAACTGTAAAGTTGTCTGCTGAACTAAGCCCACCGCCTGTTGCATACACGTTATCAACTGAACGGAGGTTGGGTCACTAACACCAACTACAAACTTTCTGCCGATAATTTCTATACAGAACTTGTACAATACGAGCAAAACGGAGGCTATAGATCGAAGGTCAGTAGGATTTCTCTGTCGTCAGTTATATATTGGTCCAAGGCGGGCCGCGCGTGCTGCATGTACGCTATCGACCTAAACAGCTGAATCGGAGGAGTCGGAAACTGAATGAATTCATCAATAGCGCAGACTGATACGATTATCGCCGAGTACACCAGATCAAATTTAGTAAATCATTTGAGAAATATAAATTGTGTCCACGGAAAGGTTATTACTTTTCAGTAGTTAGTCTAAGTAGTCTAAACAACGGACTGAGGCTGAGTCAGTGGCAGTAAATGACGACGGAGGACTAACTGACGAATATCTAGTGTAGGGTACCGGTAGTACGTGTGCAGCTTGGAGGTTAATAGATACACCTGACTTCTTGTTGTTGGTTGTCGTCGTTAATTATGGTTGTAAAAGTTGTATGAAAACTGAGTGATCCATGCGGAATGCCAAATTCTAAAGAGTTTGGGCCGGTGCCATCCACTCAATTCACCAGTGCAGCCAGCAATCTTCCTTGCAATGGAAATGTGAAATGCCACAATTGATGTTTCGATAACCAAGTGCTTGTGCTCCTGTTGGGAGAATAGAACCTTTTTAAAACATTATGCTGTTATGATGAATAGGAGTCCTATAATCATATATGCAATTAGACACAAATTTGCACTTGAAACATATATACAATTGGAACAATTTAGATCGAAAATATAAATGACAATATTTTACATAATAATATATTTTAAATATTATTACTAAAATATTATTACTATTTAATATCTCGTATTATCAAATTATTGTTTGCCATAATGAAATTTGTGTACTACCGAGTCCCAGTCCTATATTTTTTCTTAGATCTGAAAAACCCATATGTGGATGAACTAATAAACTATTGCATCTTATCTGTAACTGGAAAATCCGAAACCGCAAACGGAAAACCCTTTTCTATTTTGTATTTCGTGAAAGAAATGAAAAATGTTATAATTACCCGTCCATTGTCTATATCTTTTGTTAGTTTGTAAATGTATTGATACTTCGCTCGCCGTCGACAAATAATCCCGCACAC
>JANUFV010115014.1:0-14735 GCA_024757865.1 Epizoanthus scotinus | reverse complement strand
ATTCGCCATAAGTCATGTCGGTAGATAATCCCGCACACATTCGCCATAAGTCATGTCGGTAGATAATCCCGCACACATTCGCCATAAGTCATGTCGGTAGATAATCCCGCACACACTCGCCATAAGTCATGTCGGTAGATAATCCCGCACACATTCGCCATAAGTCATGTCGGTAGATTTGTATCCTTCTACTGTTAAGTATTACCTAATATTTTAGAAATTATTGTTAACACATTGAGGTTTTGCAAAATGCGTATAAAAAAACGGTTGTTGGCCTCATGTAGTCATTCACGCCAGTCGGGCTGTATTAAACCTACCATGTGTTTCTGCTGTTCCAACTCTATCCACCTGCATGATCAATGTTGGCCAGGCCAACTGCTACCTCGTGCCCCCTCATGCTCCCTCGTGCCCCCTCATGCTCCCGTGTGCCGCCTCATGCTCCCTCGTGCCCCCTCATGCTCCCTTGTGCAGCCTCATGCTCCCTCGTGCAGCCTCATGCTCCCTCATGCCCCCTCGTGCCCCCTCATGCACCCCGTCATGTCCCCTCATGCTCCCTCGTGCACTCCCATGCTCCCTCGTGCCCCCTCATGCTCCCTCATGCCCCCTCATGCTCCCTCGTGCCCCCTCATGCTCCCTCGTGCACTCCTTTGCCCTCTCGTGCCCCCTCGTGCTCCCTCATGCTCCCTCATGCTCCCTCGTGCCCCCTCATGCTCCCTCGTGCACCCTCATGCCCCCTCATGCCCCAATCTTGCAGGATACTACAACACCAGTGTACCTAATAAATATTTGAGCAAGCTTCCCGTCCTGCATAGTCAGTTGCCATAGTAAGCATTCTCCGCTGTCCAGCGTGATTTACGAAAGAAACAGAATAGCTTTGTGCTACTAACGGTCATCTGTGTCTTGTGAACTTAAGTCATTGTGTCGCACAGCTCTTGTTTTGTCAATGATATTGCCATTTAGTTTACAAAACTTAATCTACATTTTTGGCAACAAGGCAAGCACAGCGTTCGTAACCGCATGAATAGTAATATTTCGTCGGTATATATAATTTCCTTCACAGAACGATTTTTTAAAATCTAGAATCGCTGTTCATTTTCCTTCATCTTTTGATAGTTATATTTATGTGTGTCAATGACAAAATTGTATTATTCCTTGCACCCAGTTTACACTCATTCCATGTATAAGGTTAGTATTCGGATTCAATCATTACTTTTTTCTTTCTTGGCCTGTGCAATTCATTTGATTATAACTCATTTTTACTGTAAAAATAGTTTGAGTAGGTAAAGAGAATTGAGTACAAGAAGAGGGTATCGCTTGAAGAGATATTGTAAAGGAAGTGACCGAATTGGATGAAACGTGTGTAGCAGTGCCTGTGATCGTCAGCCTTAATGAAAAAGTGAAAATTGTTTATTTAAACACGTAACGCCTAAGAGCTTATAATCAAACTTGTTCAAGATACGTACGTGTAAATCTACTAACAAAAGACGCGGTCGACCAAGCGAGAGAAAGATGAATTAGAAAAAAGCTTTTAAAATGTGACCAGTGACAAGAAAAACCTGTCACAATCACACATCTTTCAAACAATAACCCGGAACTTCGCCACTTCTGTTCCAAGAGCCAGTTACTTGTAATTTTCAATCCTCCAACTATTAACGCTGATTTTGCCTGTAAAGAGAAATATTTCAATGTTAAACCGTATTGTAGAGAAAACAAAAGAGGAAAGTACATGACAATTGATACTTAAGAATACACGACAATAGTTATTTTAAATTTCTCTGTTGATTTTGTTGTTGTTTAAAGCTGGGGTTCTTTTTAAAGAAACGAAACGTTTTAGGAGCTCAACTCCTTCTTCAGTGTATCTGTTTGAATATAACTAAGTTCTTTTAAAGTCCGTTGGAATAGGAGTATGGCAGAAATTTGGCGAACAACTGCTTTTCCCCATCCACTCTATGAATCTTCCAAGTACAGACATTGATCGAATGCAGCTATAAACGTCTGTCAGATCCCCGTTCTCACAAGGAAATGGCAATAAGATAACCTTCAGTGAACCAAACTTTAGTCTCATTGCTGGTTTTCCACTTTCTCTTTTTCTCTATTCTCAGAGTTCTGTGCAAGTTAATTCTCATTCCAAATTGATCGAATGCAGCAAAACTGATCGAATGCAGCAAATATAATTTCAGATAGCAAATGATAGTTCTTTCCTTTGTTTGTGGTGCTTTTTACGTTCATGACACAACTCAAGATTGTATATGTGGAAGAGGCAGTTCATTTTTTTCAAGCTTGTTGTTTCTTTTTTTCTCGGTTCAAGTCTTTTGCATTGCATTTGCTGCATTTAATAAATCAGGCTCGTAAAGAAACGAATATTTCTATACGAAAGAAATATATTTATACTTATAGTTATATGAACAAATCCTCGACACAAGTAGGGAAGTAATAGTTGTTTTAGAATATGAAGATGCTTTATCTTGTTGAAGCATGTTCGTTGTCTAAGAACGTCGAAAAACCAAATGTGAATGTTTGCAAGCAACAATCGAGTTTGGGCTCGTAAACAAGAGGAAAGCAATATCGCGTTTCGCAACTTCCAGGAAGCAGGAATCGACTGGATATGTTACCGAGCAAAAGAACTACCTGAGATGTTTTATTGTATCAGTGAGGAGCAAAGATGTCCTGATTATTGCGTGCGACGAGTAATGTCAAAACAACTTTAGTTTTCTTGCTCTATCCGTTCAATGTCTGTACCATGTAAACGTCAATTTTCAAAGGATATATTTTGCTTATAGTTATGGATAAATCAATTGAGAGTCGATGTGTTATGTTTTTCGCTTATATTAAAACTGAGGCGTTCAACTGTGCGTTTCGAGAGCTGGCGCTTCGTCAGATCAACCCTTTTTGCTCGGAAGAACTCGAGAAGGGCTAGCGTAGACCAACATAGTTTTTTTAATAAACTAATCTCCCACATTTATAATTGTTGTTGTTTATTCTGAGTATTCACATATTCTCGAGCGTCTTACTGTCTAAAGGCATCAGCTTGAAGCAAAGCTTTGTTACTATTACGAATACCATATAAAACCATGTAAAGATATGTTTTCATATATTACAACTGACGAGAGCCCAGGGGTTCTGAAAATCCTCCACGTCTGTGCATGAAGTCTCAGCGATTTGGTTCTTACCATCAAGAAATTTCGAATTACAATTTGACTGTTGCTCGCTGTCCTCTCAGATCAGCGCGTCGTGTTGTACAAATTATAAATTTCACTGCTCTTGTCAAATTGAAAAGGAACATGTAAACAAAACAATACTACACAGTGATTGGTTTGGAATGTGTCAAGAGAGGCAGTGTTGACAGATGACAGGAACTGAAACAATAGGCAGTTGATGGTCGCTCTGTGTTTCGCATTCTTAACACATCCAAGCATGCCACGAATAGCGCTTTGCATCCACTGAATTTTGCTGGGTTCTATGTCGAAGTTCAAGTACCAAATGTATTGTTTGCGAACAGACAACCCAGAAAATTAATCATAGACTCGGTGGCGCTTTCTGTTTATCGAAAACTGTTCCCGACCACTGATTTAAACGACAGTTAATTTCATCTCTTCTTTCCCGCCAGCTACACTATTGGTTAATCAGGGGTCACGTGTCTTGTCAAGTGGCATAAGTGGATTTAGTTTAGTCACCATCGAGCTCACGGAATGAGCGGGGTTGCGTGTTTTCGTTCGCCGAGTTCGACCGGGCTTTGGCAGAAGAGTGCAAAAGAAACTTTTGTGGCGGGAAAACGAAACCGGATGGTGTGACGATCCTGTGAAACAGACAAGCGTTTGTTGTATTTTAAAAAGTTCAGAAGGTAAAGGCGATGTCCTACTTCTGTGCTTCAGGAAAGCAACAATCAACTGTTTGTGAACTAGAAGTAGCGTCGTAGTTGAGTAGAGGGTCAGGCCCCGCAGGAAAGGCGATCGAATTTTGTAGTACATACGAGCCACGTGTGGTTTGTTTACGTTCGAACTCTGCTTTGCCTCAGCTTGAAAACATTCAGTATACAAGCTAACCTTCGTGGCAAATGCTTTAAGAGTGTTCTGTTTTGTTCATCAAATCACATACGTATTTATCTACCAGTTTTACTTTTGTTGTAAGCCATTAGGTTTGTTGTTCTGTCCGACGGGCGAAGTATTTGTTGCTTCGCATGTTACGGGCATCAAGCAGAGAGACGACAGAGCAAGCGCATTTGGTGGGACGGGGTTTTGACTGCTAGGATGCCCTTTACTGGACTTAAACTAAATCTACGTTCGTCTATACTCTAGGTTCGTCTGCAGCTAGTGGTATGAAGAAAGAAACAGTTCTAAAACTCGTATAGAAGGTTTACCGAAGAATGAACGACCCCTTAAACCGAACACGAGAGAACGCAATGACGACAGATCGCATCGAAGACTCAGATTCGCAGAGCTCGCGAACGGTATCTACCCCTGATCCTACAACACTCTCCAACAGCACTTCGGATGGAGAAAGAGCCACAGCAGAGCGAGACGCTATAGTTGACGGTGGGGATAGCATAAAGAAGAGAAACGGCCATGACAAAGAAGATAAGAAGGTGAGCTTTCTTCTGTGAATTGATTGATCGTGAAAAAAACAGAGGTATCTAACGAGCCATTTATGCGTGCACAAGGGTTTACTTTGTCTCTGTTTGCTGTTCTCACCAAACTTTCGTAATCCCAGTTTGAGGAGGATGCCCTTTACAAATGTTGTCGTTTACAATAAACTCATGAATAATGAAATCTTGTGTTGTCGAAAGCTAGAGTGCGTGCACATAATGAAGGGTATTTCACTCGAATTCCTTGCATTCTCAGGTTTCGACCACAGTCGTGTGATTAACGAGAGATAGTAGTGACAGCAGTGATTACATACGACAAATGTTATTAAGTTTTCTGTACCGTTTCCGAAAAGAGAAGGAGGCTCTCGTTTTTGGCTTCCAGGGTATTGTTTCGCTCCTATTCTTACATCTTTATAAAATCGAACAGTGACAACACTGTAATAGAGCTGTAGTGTAGATTCAAGATTGTCAAGAGTACTAAAAAGACTAAAGAGTAACCAGAGTGAAAATTATTTTCGGTTTTCTTTTCTATTTATTTCTCACGAGTTTGTACAACATGGTTGTTGTGTTGGCATACTGTTCCGAATAGCCTTGCGGGTCCATACTCCATAGGCGTGATTGGCACCTGAATTATGTTGTTAATGGCGACTTGAAACACTCACGCGAGACTGCAATAACACGACTGCCGCGAAACAGTCAGCCGATTCACAGATGTCGGGAATTATCTCATGCTGACACTTGAGCAGTTGAGGCTTGCTAGCTAACTGGTACTTGTTAAGTTCGACCAAGAAAGCGACATACAATTTGAAAAGCTAAAACAAAGCTGGCATAGGTAGAGCTTATACAGTGGCAGCGATGTTTGATAATATCCGTGATTTCACTTTCGCTTTCTAATTTCCAGTGGAACAGTACCAGAAATAATTCTCTTATACGAGAGCTGATATTCTCATTCTCGAACTTCCATGATTTCTCTCGGGTTTCTTCCCAAATATAATGTTGCTATATTACATACGTGTGAGAATATTTACACGAAATTTACATTCCCGGTGAGCCATTCGACTTCTAAGTAACGCGTGCTGGCGTCACACACAAAGAAAGCCATCTTAAAATGCAAAGCAAAGACTCAGTTTGAAATAGTTTTGAAGTAATGCATTATTATATATATAGTGCTGGGCAATGATGCATTGATTGTGATGTTGTGTTCGGATTATTTTGCTTTTGAAATGATATTTTGATTGCGAGCGTGACTAAATATTTAATACGACTGTTCGCGGCGGTTGTTATCGACGTATTGGTAAATTGAACCAGGGCGTATTTCTGGCAACTATCCGAACTTTGCTCAACATCGAGACCACGGTGTTTGTTAAATTTGTTGTGGTTGTTTAATATGTATAAATAAAGAGATTTTACCGTTTCGTTAAATGACTTCCTTTTGCATTTGAAGAAAGATATTTCAGTTAAGAGAGCGGCTTACGATTTGTATCGAAAATTGTGAAAACCGCACACGAAGACGATGACGGCTTTAATCAAAGCTGGATGGTTAAGGCGATCCGACATACATGTATTTGTATACTATGATATAAATAGTGTTTTACGAATTGAACATTTTTACGAAAATATAGTTTCGTGTTTTCAAATGGTATTGCTTAGGTCGAGTTAGCAGTTACGAAACGATTTCCTAACTTGATTATCCGGATATCAATGCAATTTTAAAAAGTTTCTCAACACTTGGAGTTAGACTGCAGCAATTTGTTGGTTTCTTCTGCTTGTCATAACACTTGAGTTAGCGCTTTAACTTCACCATTCAACATGTCCCCCTCTTTTCCTGCCTGTAGCAAAGAGAACAACAGAGACAACCAAACAAAAAGAAGCAACAAGGCGGCCCACACAGCCCCAGACAGGTACATATAGCTGTACATAGAGCTTTCAACAGCCAGCAAACTCTTGTAAACAGCCCTAACTTTCTGGAGCTATAAGTTTTAGTTCAAAATGGCCTTCGTTACAGTAGTTGATCTAATGCGCGCTCTTTCACTACATAATCGTTTTCATCCGTAACCATATTGTCAAGGTAAAGGACGAAAACATAAGAGGAAATGGTTTGACCTATTGACCTCCAGCCATCACATGCATATATGGTATGTTATGACTGAACCTGTATGCGTTACAGTAAATAGGCTGACTAGCTTTTGCCACCCACCAACATGAAACCAGTGCTCCTAGCTCTCCAAAACCCCCCTGCTATTTTACAAAATTGATGTAGACATATTACGTTACTGGCTCAAGTCATTGTTAACATGGTCGATTGATTTACTCTTCCACAATCTCTCTCCTGCAGCAAAAGGATGGCTACTATGATAAGCGATCAGGTCGACCCCGGCAGAACAGCCCAGTTGGACCATGGCAAACAGGTTACCCACAATGGCAGATTGGATTTAGAGCCCCACGCTTTCAGGCGACTACAACTCCACTCTATGGATATAGTACTGTGAGTTCAGTAATTCTTTCGATTCTGAAATGAATAATATTTCTTGTATGTATCTAAATCATTATTATGAATCAGAATTATTGTTGTTATTATATTATTATTTTTAATGTCAATATTTAAAGAACAGGAAAGAAGTGCCCTGTGTGTTTATTAAGGGCCTTGCGTGCTTGTGTATTTCATTTCCATCAAGTCTGTTGATAAGCACATTTTATCTTACTTTTTAGAGATCAACAATTTAACAAAGGATATAGAGTTCATATAACTTCAACAACAGTCAAAACAAATTTAACTTTTATACTTTTAGTATAAGGATCAATACATTATTATTATTTTTATTTTTAGTATTATGTTACCCAGCATCAGTCGCATTCGGTATCAATAGGATAAAAGAAAACTAAAAAACAGACAACTACCCAAAATATTGTAGGATTGTGTGAATTAATGTGATCAGAAGCAAGAGCGCTCCAGTGTGCCTGACATTCTAGTAACTGCCACTCATTTTTCTATCTTTACACTTGTATTTATATTGGGCACTCCTATGACTAAGTGAAGGAATATACGTATTGTTTCTTTGTTGTAATGTGCATACTGTACATTGAGCCATATATGTATGTGTGTGTGTGTGTGTGTGTATGTATGTATGTGTATGTATGTATGTTGTGCCCGTCTATGACAACTCCCTCCATTCAAGCGGCTACACCAATAAGCTGCAATACAACGAGTCGAGCCGAATGCCCACGGAAAAGCAGAGAAACAGATCAAGAAACATATTATGGCTCAACCCTCCGTTCAGCCAAATGTCCAGAGCAGCATCGGAAAGCAGTTTCTCCACCTAATTAGCAAGCACTTCCCCATGAACCATGCACTACACAAGATCTTCAACAGAAACACCTGCACAATAAGGTTGCATGAGCAATATATCAACCACCATCAAACGACACAACTCCAGAATTCTCAAACCACAAAGAGCAGATGCTAATTACAGATGCAATTGCCAAATTAAAACTGACTGCCCATTAGAGGGAGCATGCTTTACACCAAGTATTGTTTACAAAGCGACGATCTCTACAAAAAACGAAACACCAATGCACTATATTGGCATGACAGAGCATGACTTTAAATCTCGCTACCAGAACTATAAAAATATAATGTCCTTCACTAACATCAAGTACTCAGCAAGCACAACACTTTCGAAGCACCTGTGGGACTTAAAGCGAAGTGAAAAAGAGTTCTCAATCAAATGGTCAATATTGTAAAACGCGCGGTAGCATACAAGAGTGGATCAAAACAATGCAGCTTGTGCCTCACAGAAAATATTTGCATTTTAAATGCTGACAAAAAATATCTCATGAACAAAAGATCCGAACTGTTAGCCAAATGCCATCATGACAATAAGTTTTACGCAATCTATTTTAAGCCTCCTTAATCTATTCACATTTACCTTTAACATCCAGTCTGATAATCGCCACCGAGTGCGAAACTCGAGTAACGAAATTTTTGTTATAGTTTTACAGTTTTACCAATGTGTATGTATGTATGTATGTGTGTATGTATGTATGTACATGTATGCATGCATGCATGCATGCATGTGTGTATGTATGTATGTATGTATGTATGTATGTATGTATGTGTGTGTGTGTGTGTATGTGTGTGTGTATGTGTGTGTGTGTGTGTGTGTATGTGTGTATGTATGTATGTATGTATGTATGCATGCATGTAACTATATATATTATATGGATGTCAGATTGTTTAAATATAAATGTAACATCATGTTAATATTTCAGGGTTATGGAATACCAAATAATACAGCATCAAGTAGTATGAGACCGCGTTCTGATAGCCAGAAGGACAATGAAATGGAAGAGAAGCTTAGCAAAACAAACTTGTACATCCGAGGTCTTAAACACTCTACAACTGATGACGACTTAGTTAAACTATGTAATAGGTACGTGACATTTCATATTACATTTTATAAGTTTGAAAAACTATTCTCTGAATCAGCTCTGATATCTTGCCCTCGTCACTTCACAGGTTTGGTAATATAATATCAACAAAAGCTATTCTAGACAAGGACACTAATTTATGTAAAGGTAAGTTTCAAGATGGCACATGTATACGGTTACTCACCCTTCCCAGCCTGGGGTTGTCCTTGGGTACTTAACCAACATTTGTAGTGTATTTACCTGAAGAATATCCACCAAGACATTCAAATGTCCAATACCTTTCTTTTGTTTGAAATCTTGCAAGGTATGTTATACAACAGTAATAATCAAAGCAAAATAACAATTATGTCGATAATGAAATTTGCTGTTGAAAATGACAGAAGTACAAGGACTTTGGGAATAAAGTGTTTCAATGTTTCTGTATGTTCTATTACCCCAGTCCAAACCCCTAAAACTACTAAAGGCCAACAGTCATAACTTTCATTAAAACAGTTTTAAGTAGTACATAACATATTATATACTAAAGATGGGATTACTTTGCCTTTGCAGGATTGTTAGAGTTCTTTGTGTTTCTGAAGTACAAAAATAAACCAATTCCATTTATATTTTCACTTGCTCGTTCAGGGTATGGATTTGTGGATTTTGACAATCCTACAGCAGCAAGGAAGGCGGTTTCTGCACTAAATGATATTGGTATTCAAGCACAAATGGCCAAAGTAAGTATGCACCAGAGTCTCCACACACATTGATTTCAGTTTAAAATAATAGTTCTCACTACAATGTAAGCTGTTTTCACCTTTTCAAAATATTAAATATTGTAAATGACTCTATGGATCAAGTAACATACAATCTGCTGCATTGTTATTACTGTAAGTATACATCTTATGAGCGCACTATTTGATATAATTTGTCAATATCAGGAATGTAGATTGAAGCTGGAAGCCGGCAAAAATAACTGGCTAGAGCAACGATTTTACTGGCTGAGATAAACATGTATGCCCCGGACCCCAGTAGAAAATCATGCTTTTGGTGCTCAATTGACCGCCTATTATAGCAGTCGAATTTCTGCCTATTTGATATCCTAGTTAAATCCCTGAATATAAATTATACTAGAATAATGAAATGTCAATTAAGGTTCTACAGAAGCTTGGCCTGATCATAATATTTCTCTCTTCTGTGGTCAGTCCAGGCACTTGCACAATAACAATAGTATAAACTTAGGAAGTAATATTTTTCTGTTTCACAAACTGACTGTTAACACAGGAAACTTGAGTACACTGGATTGAAATAATGAATTCAAAACTTGATTTGCAAGATGCAAATTGTCTTTCAGAACTATTTTCTCACAGATCAATTTGATGAATATGACAGAAACAAACCTGTAGCTACTTCAATTTGAGGAAACTGTCAAACGTATGCATGAATAAATTCAAGAATTTCATAAAGTGCTCTGTGAAATGTGGCAAATGCCTTTAATTGGTCGAGGGTAGCATGCAACCAAAAATTAATGTCCGTAAATCTTGGTTATGATCGAATAAATATCATTTTTCAGTTGGCCTGCATCACCTGAGGGTTAGTTATATGTTTATGTGGACAATTTACATTTGGTTCTGGTAGTCTACTTTTTATATTGCAATCATTACCATGGTGACCATCTGATTTAGGCTTTTTTTAAGTGTTTCAAAACAAAGTAACCTTCATTCATCAGCCTGATTCATGCATGTATGTGTTAGCATGTATGTGTCAGCATATATGTGTTGAATGGCCATTTCTGTTTGTCGAGTTGACAAAGAGTTGACAGACAATATTCAATAGATTACATTTCTTCCTCTGTGCCAGTGACCCATTACAATAAAGCAGTCTTCTACAATGTAGTATTAACTTCTCTTAAAGACAAACACAGGTCTCTGTCTCCCCTGTTGGGGAAGGGAGCCCTGGGTGGAATTTCTAACTAACTATGACCGAGGTACTTTTTAAAACTCTTATAAGCTTGTCATTTCTAGTTTGATTTTAACAATTGTTTCTAAATATAAAAAGATGAAAATCTATTTTATTATTTCTTTGTAAAAAACCTTAAAAAGCCTATTCGACTTTATTTTCTAGTTTACCAAAAATTATTGTAATATAAAACTTAGTGACAGAGATATGTTAATAATTAATTAAATTAATTATCAGAAAGGTAGGTTTGTGACCATTGGGTCAGTTTGGGGTTATACAATAACATGCCTGGGTAGTTTCTTAAGAAACAAATGCAAATCTTAAGGGCTAGTGAGCTTTTAAAAATAGACGGTCAAGTTCAGCGTATTTAACATCATACACAATACTTAGACTACTATTCAGAGACTCTTGTCAAACCAGATAAATGGTTCATGATAACGTGTTTTATCTCATTTATTCAGGGAGACTGTACAGTCAACCACTGCACCCACAATAATTGAACTTGGTGGGCCAGAGGCTGACATTTCTGGTCACATGTTTAGAATTGCCATTTTATTCCTGTTGAAATGTAAATTTGCATAGCAAGAGAGTGGAGTCATAAAACTGCCTAATTATCTAAAGAGGCAATATAATCTCTTGTGGCCATCGGACCAATGTTATTACTGAACATAATGTTGAATCTAAGCAAAGAAAGGAAAACATTGCTTTTTGTGGGTGGTATGGCTCCCTGTGGTGGCAGCAGCTGTGTTATTGTCCAGCAGGTTTCTACACATGCTTTGAGTTGCGTGTAGACTCAGCTTATAGCACAATAAACTATCCAATTTATATATTTATGTGATGGACAAGATATTGGGCTGTAGTTCTTAGAGTAGCGCTTTATCAGATATTCCTGAACACAAGTGTATGTAAATCATTGACCCTTATATTAAATATATCCAGATTTGCATAACAGTGACAAGGTTAGGCGTGTTATGCCTTGAGCATCTGATGTAAACAAATTGAAAATACGTTTGAAATAAACACAGTTTGTCAGTATTTTAATTTGTATGAATTATAAACAGGAAGTTTGACAAGTTTTCCTTATTAGATCCATTAGGGAGCAGTAGAACATAATAAATGCACAGTAAAATAAATATTTATAATGATTTTCTTGGGTTTAACAATAATTATGATAAATAAGTATAGTCCATTTTTTATCTCATTGACCTTCAGATTGTTAGCCAGCACATGTGCATTTCTGATCATTTGTTCTATTCTAACATTTACTAGATATTTTCAACTTATCCACAGCAACAGGAACAGGACCCTACAAATCTATATTTTTTAAATCTGCCAAAAAGTTATGATGAAAAGGTAAGATGTATATTTGAACTCAAATATATTCGAACACGACCGTAGTTTGAGACTCAATGTGCTATCATCCAGTGACATTGATGAAAAGAAGGCAACAATAATTATATATACTATAAATTGTTGGGTGGCGCATTTCCGAGGCCAACAACGAGTTGTCAGAAGATGGAAGTGAAGACTACCTAAGCTAACTATAGAAAGGCTTGAAAGTTTTGCATTGGAGGATTAGAAACTATATATTATATACAAGAATTAATATAAACCTTCCATTTTATCCTTAATTAAGGAAGGTTGCTCCAGGCTCTCTTGAGAATCCATCATCTTCTTAATCATTTTCCTTTTTCAGAATGAAAGTGGCTATTTGTATAACATGATTTATGACTTGAAAAATACTATTAAAACACTTGGTTTAATTTTCTAAACTTGTTTTTGTTTTGTTCTAGATGTTAGAGCAAATGCTTTGTAAGTTTGGGAAAGTAATATCAACTCGAATATTAAGAGACAATCTGAATAACAGCAAGGGAGTAGGATTTGCAAGGTAGTGTATACAATTCATTTGGTTTTTAATGTTCTTCCCTTCCGCATGGACTACAATCATGTGTCTACACTAACTAAAGTTACCATTAAATGTTTTATAATAATAAATACAAACTCGAAGTGCTGCTACACACATATTCCTTCATGTATTGTGATTGTCATTAATTAGTTATCAGAGCATTAATTTAAAGTAAATGCCTTTCAAATTTAATTCCAAATCAGCCTGCATGACAATGCGACAATGGAATATATTTATGGTGATGTAAATATTCATGGCAAGGGGCACCTGTATAAGATGTTTTAAGTAACTGGTTATTGATAAGGATATTGGATATCTCTTGCTAGTAACATACTGTGAGTGGACAAGATGTGTGGCTGGTGACAGACACCTTGCTGTGCCTCGGGCAGCTTTACCAGTAAATACCAGTCTTGCTACCAGTAAAGGCTCTAAGTTTCTCTTGTCTAGTTGTAACTCATAAATGTTTCAACAGCTGTTGTCGATAAGCGAGGCTAATGATTTGTTAATGACAATAATGGTAACATTGTCGTTAACTGGTGTTACTACTTACTGTGGTCCATTAAGATTAATTGATAAACAATGTATTTAAAAAAAACACAATAAAATTCTGAAAATACAAGTTCGGGTTGTCTTTCATCAAGGAATTATACCCTATTGTTCAATTTCCTTATGCCTTAATTATGAAGGGTCAGTGCAGCACACTGGGATCTAGATTCGGGATGATACACATTAACAGATATTTTCATTTTTCATGTACTGAAGGTTACAATTTGATAAAGGTACTCTGACAAAATTGCATTTGTGCACTTTGTGCAAGCACTATTCTGTCCAAATGATCTTATTGGAACCCTGTATAAACATGCTTCAAAAGGGTGTACGGTAGCTAGCCATAGGTTTTTGGAGTTATTAAGTTTAAATTTCCTTGCATATTTCAAAGTTTATAGTTTTATGTAATGTGATTCCTAACTCTGAAAGTGTCCATTAACTAGCTTTTACAGCCTTTCAATCAATGGGGTTGCCTTCACTAGTACTAAGTCCAGAAAATTTGTCAGAGATTAGGCAAAAACTAATAAATATTGTTTACACATCTATTTGCAGCACAAAAAAATAAAATAGGCATGTTTTGATACCCTATAGGCATGTTTTGATACCCTATTAATAACAGCACAACAATATTAAAATATTAAAATATGAATGTTAATCGTCACTTCTTAAGTTATATTCAGTTATATATATATATGATCAGAATTAATGGATTATAAGACAATATGATAATATTGTTGGGAGGTTGTCACCAATACAAAGGCAAGTGAAGAAGCAACATGCAAAACCCACTATGAGCAGCACTCACGACAGCACCACAGTCGCACGTTTCTCTTTCACTCATCTTTGATTGCCTTGGTCCTAGCATATCTTTAATCGCCAATCATTTTAATTGCCAAATTGCATACAAGTCAATGGGCAGTCAATGATGTTAACAACAGTTAGGCAGTAATTGGCTTGATACTATTTACAGTGGTCTTGAACTGCAACAGAGATTGAGCATTAACAGCATCAACACAGGTATGCAGCAGGCAAAAAACCCAGAACTTATAGGAATAGACATAGGTCGGTCAAGCTTGTATGTCTGGTTATGTAGCTTTCTGGTCCAGTAGGTGTTCAAAGACATCTTACCGGGAGAGACATCTCAAGTGAGAGCTTATTTAATACTGACTGCTTCTAATTTTGTATTTTAGAATGGAAAGCACTGAAATATGTGAGCAAGTTATTAGTTTTTACAAGAAGACCAAACTGGCAGGTAAGGAGTTCAAGTTATTGAAAACTCAAAGTAGAATGTGTAGTTCCAGAAAATATCCATACCCCCCCCCCCCCCCCCCCCCC
>JANUFV010114903.1:0-16261 GCA_024757865.1 Epizoanthus scotinus | reverse complement strand
TCCCTCTTCAGGTGAGTCACTCTTCAGGACTCACCTGAAGAGGGAACTAAAGTTCTGAAACTTTGTGAGGAAACCAAAAAAATCAATAGAAAACGGATAGAGAAGAGCAAACAACAAATATATATTTGATCTTAAATTGTCATATATTTGTTTTTGCATCTTCCCTTTAAAAGTAACGGGTTTAGATTTATATGACTTAACATGTGATTAACCCCTTTAACACATTTAATCGAATGTAATTAACAAACCAACGAGATAATGGACTTGTAGTACTGGGAGCCGCTGAATAACAAGCTGATACTAACCACAAACTAACCTTGAATTAACAGCTTTAATAATTCAACTACTAATGGAACGAAGCAAATTTCGATTGACTTTGAAATGTATGTTTAAACTTAAACACCATGATGGGCGCAAAGATTGCTCATGCATGCGCTGACAGCAAAAATATCCTTGCACGTGGGCATGCGCTATTTTGATATCTTCATCCTCCCAAAAAATATAACAAAATATATCGAATGCATGAAAACCTAGATATAGCCCTACTTTGAAGTCATTATACAAACAGATACTAATTATTATCAAAACAGATAGTTTTGTCGCTTGATCGCAGCACATAAAGATATTAGAACTGTCGTGTTCTTTACCAGTGACGGTTCCTTGGGTATGTTTCATTTCGCCGTTGCGCGTTATCGCTTATAATTTATCCAGCAATACAAACTGGCGTCGCTTATGTTCACTAAGCTCTTTCAGATAGCCGCAAAGCTTCAGTCGCTAAGATATGGCACAGGACGATTCGAATTTTTGTTTAGCAAGAACTACGTGAGTCAGATCCGTTTCTTAAATTAGAAAAGAGCGACAGACTGCATCATCGATGACTGGAAGTGTCACTCGTCGCCTGCTTTGGTAATTCAATAACAAGTCAATCAAAGTTTGCTCAAAGCAAATATATCTAACAACTAACAAATGAGACTAAGAATTTGAGAATTTATGAACTAAGTTATTTTGCCATATGTTTGCTTATTGTTTTACAAAGACAACACTACAAGAAGCTCTATTCCAAAGAATATTCCTGCTGCCAGTTCAGTTCCAATGGTCCCTGCTGCGGTTATTCCCAAAAGCTCTATTCTAGAAGCTCCTGTTGCAGGAATGCCTGTGAACACTAATCCAATGGACCCTGCTTTGGATGTACCTAAGAGCTCTATTCTGAAGGCTCCTGCTGTGGCCCTGCCTATGAGCTCTAATCCAATGGCTCCTGTTTCATCGTTTCCTAAGAGCTTTATTCCGAAGGTTCCTGTTGCTGCTGCGCCTATGAACTCTATTCAAATGGCTCCATTTGCAGCCGTGCCAAAGAGCTCTATTCCATTGGCTCCAGCTGTATCCGTACCTAAGAGCTCTATTCCGAAGGCTCCTAATATGGCCATGCGTAAGAGCGCTATCCCCGCTGGAGGTGCTGCCCCTCACAGAGGGTCATTTCCTCTTCATCTTCATGTACACTCGCCAGTAGACAAGATGAAGAAAAATATGATTCCTAATGGTAATACGATAGTCAAACGTTATAGAGACTGATACAAATCATATTTCTCGAAAATCCCGTTTCCTCTACGAAGCTTACATGCAATTAATCAATGGAAATAGTGCCCTCAGTTTGAGAAATTCAAATCACACGCTCTTGAATAAAAAACAAATACTTTTGATCGAGACTTATTGCTCTAACCTTTCTAGCAAATGCAATCTAAATTGTTATTTAATCGCTCTTATTTTACATAACATAACATAAAATTGTATAGCTTTACAGATCATTACCTTTGACAAATTTCTGCGAATCATTTTCTTTTTTGAACAGCTTTGCATTGTAGTAGAAATTTGCCCTGTTCTGTTGCAAATGGACAAATTTGATTGGTCTTTGATCGTTTTCGATAAGCAGGACAGCCTTTAGCCAACGTATTTATAAGTAAGCGTAATTAATATATATATATTTTGTCGTAAGTATCATCATTAATATAAAACTCAAGTTCGTTATATAACTGTTAATTATGCACTTTTACGTTATAAGAGTTTCTCCCACTTTGCTTCCGATTGGATTTATTCTCAGCTCGTTATCCAGTTGACCTAGTTACGCACTTTAAAAGTCCCTTTCTGGTGATAAGAGGTTCAAATTTATTTATAGTTGTCATTCCAACCTCTGGTGTCATCGCCCCACGTGAATTCAACCAATCACAGACGTTATAATTGACTTAATATTCACTGACTATTCGATGATAATGAAACACCCTTGGCTTATCGGGAAATTTTAAAGGGGCTATATCACGGTAATGCGCATGCTCTCTAGTGACGTTGTAAGCTCAACAGGAAAACACGAAATTATAGATTGGTTATATATTGTGAAGACAAAGACAAGACAAAGAAAATACAAGAAACACAATTTTGACAGCGAATAGATTTAACTTGTTTAATGTCTGGCTTGGACCGAAACTAAATTGAGTTGGTAATCCTTTTTGATTTTTCCCATTTTAACCATCCACTTTCTTTTACAAATTTTCATATGCCATTTTATGTTTTTCTACCACGGTAACCTCTTATTGTGAGATTTTTTTTGATTTGTGGAGGATTTCATACATAGCAAAATTGCCTAAAACCGCCGTGACATAACCCCTTTAACTAATAAGATTAAGATTCCATTATTTTTCATTGTGTCATCCCACACAAAGATTGAAGTATTTAGTACTTGGTAAACTAAGATCATGGATTATGATGAAAAGGAATAATGTAAGAACCTGGATTTCTAACTAGAAAGTGTCTTTTTCTTTGTATTACAGGCACGAAAAGCGCAAAGAAATCACAAGTGGTAGGGAAAGGCAACAAGAAGTTTGACATCAACGAACCCTTCCAGGCCGCTGTCCCGCAGCCGACACTCAACAGCGAATTTTCACCGGAGGCTGCCACCTTCTTTCCTGAAAAATTACAGCCTCCCCCTGTCCCAGCAACCCCCCAAGCACAGCAAGACTCGGAACCTGATAACAAAGGGGCCGAGGCTCAGGCGCCATTTCAATTTTCGCAGGGACCCGCAGCAGGGTTCACGAATAACAGCCAAGTGCCGTTTGCTCCTAACCTGATGAACGCCTCTCAGTTTTCACCGATGGGTGAGTACGATTAATTCAGCGATCTTTAACATTTGTTAAGCCCGTCGAACGCTAGTCAATTTTCTATTGTGATACAGTTGGACTTCTTTCGAGGCTAATTGTTCGGGCTTTTTTTCACCACACACTAGTCGTCGGTTTGTTAGAACATTTCTGGGAAGAATTTTCTATATCCAACTCAATTCAACAATCGTCAAAACCGCAATGTTAGAAACATAGTCAATACAAACATAATAATAATCGCACTTTCTATTTGTTGCTGCACTTGAGAGCCCCGACAAATTGTCTGGAATTTCCTCACCCAAGACGATAAAACCCTAGCCCGCCAGATCCTACCAGTTCAGATCCAATATTATTATGTCACAGAAGTATAGACCGCTTTGTTCTTACACTAGATGAGAAGCCAAGATCACTTGTCGTTCCAACAAAATGTCGGCTATTGTTCGGCAGATTAATGGGTGATATCAATAGAAGGAGCACGACATATTTTTCTTCAATAAAGCACAGAAAATCATGATACGTTGTTGACGACCGCTTTGTCTATCTATGTCCTCAAAGACTGGCATTTCATAAACAATGAAGATCAAAGGAAAATCAAACTGTACGTTTGTATGAACTATTTCTAGTGTTAGGATGGATAAGGTTCAAAACAAGTATAAATTATCAGAGAGAGATTAGAGAGTTTAAAAGCATTGCGCAAAGTTTTCCACGAGTGGTAAAGGAGGGGGGGGGGGGTGAAGGTCACAGTGACAAGAACTTGTGTGCGTTTGCCGTTCGTTGTCTTTCGTTTTCTATGCGAAGAGGTGTGTTTCGTCGTGTTATAGCGCCGCATTTCAAATGATCGCAAATAATAATTAAATATTTAAAAGAATATTGTGGTGTAGAATGTTGTAGGAAAAGTTCACTCAGTTTACGGAGCATACCTAGCATTTTATCTCCAAAAAACTGAAAAATGAAGACATATCCGGGCACTATAAGCACATCTGCATCTCAGGGATAATGTGGTAACCAATTCTCGATTATTTTTCGTTTTAACAATTGAATATTTTCTGAACCTGTTAATAGCACAACCTTTCAACGACCAGTTGCCAGCACAGCAACCAGCGAATGACCAGGAACCTCTTCCACAACAGCAGCAGCAACCCTTCAATGACCAAGCGCCACAGGATCAACAGCCAATCAACGACCAGGTGCCAACGGCGCCCGAACTCCAACAACAAATGAACGATCAATACGCCCAGGCAGCTCAGCAGCAACAGCCACTCAATGATCCGTACGGCGCGGCTCCTCAGCAGCCAATGGTCGATCAGTACGGCCAGCCAATCGCTCAGCCTCAACAATCTCCATATGGAGTACTCGATGCGTCCCAACAGGCGGTGCCAGTTTTCCAAGGACAGATACCTAAGAAACCATTTATAGAAAAAGGTAAGAAGCTAATTCAAGCCACAACTCTGTATAAAGTAGACAGATAGTGTAATACAAATATAATTCTATCGAAAACTATCTTAATAGGGTCAGTTTGATCAAAAAATAACATGGGTGTTGGGTTGTTATTAACTCATTTTGCCAATATTTTGGTAACCAGACTACAATTTGAAGTCCCCGTGTTGAGTTACTTGACCCAAGTGTCTCATTAAGATGGCCACCTTTAATCATTTTGAATATCCAGTTCATGAATTTCAGCCAAAATTTCACACTTTGGTTCGCTAAAATGTTTATACCCTGATTATGACATATTTCTTAAAAAGCAAACATTTGATACCCTGTCTATCACAAGAAGGTCTGAAAAGTAAAACTCTGATGGGCGTTCATGTATAAGTTATATATGAGGGTCCCCTCTGGGGATCAAATCTTTCAATACGCAAAATATATATTTAAATTATAAAGACAAATTATAACTATATAACAATGACTGCGGCGTTTCTGTTTATTCTCATCATAAGTAAATTATATGAAAACAACTTCGTGAAAACAAATACTATTCCTTGGCAAATAGAGTATTTTGCGAAATATGACAACCAATTGATAAAAAAACCTTGTTAAAACATGAAATGAGTGAATTTAGACGCTATATGCAGTAGATTGTAATATTATAGGTTGTAAAATACTTGTTGCTATGAATAATTAAAATCATTTGCTAGAACCATATATTTCCTTTTAACAGATGAATGTGCAGATCAATTCGACTCATGTCCAGACATGGCCAAGAACAAGTACTGCGAGAATTATAAAGCGCTGATGATGGTTCAATGCAAGAAATCCTGTAAATTTTGCGGTAAGAATTCAAATATTTTTACCTGCCATCCCATTATGTGTCAAACATAACCAGCAAACAGACTGTAATTTGTCTCTCTTGTGCTTCTATTTGTTTCATATTATAACAAAAAGAGAAGATAGCTTTGTAAGCCTCTCGATTTTCTTTCAGAGCCCAAAAAGAAGCCTATTGAGGACAAAGCTGAAGGATCAACTGGGAAGGACCACTCAGGCTCTGGTTTGGGTGACTATGTATGGGACGACTCTATGTCTGGCTCTGGAGAGGGAACCTGGGACACATCTGGCTCTGGTAAGAGCAAATACTAATTTCATATAAGTATTTAGATCATTCCACAGAGAGCTTTTTCTAATTTTTTTTTCTTTTTTAGATATATTTCCTTTCTATTTAAATTATGTTTTGTTATCTGTATAAACAAGTAAACAAGGAGCTAAGATCTATAAATTCTCTGGAGATCCGACAATCACTTTGGTCAGAAGAGAACTGGTACTGCAGAGCAATATCAACATATCATCTCCTCACTGTTTACCATGGTTAAAAGAAGCGTCCAGTTTCTGAGCATATTGCAGCTGACTCTATCTTTTCAACTGTCTGTTGGCGCATTGTTTATCAACAAACCAGTTCCATTTTAAACTGACCTTGAACAACCGAAACAAAAGAAAGTCAGTTGACAAAGAACATAACAACCATGTTGGTGTACAGAACAAAAGAAAGTAATTGGAAATCTATTGTTATTGTACAGCAACATGAAGTCACTTGCAAACCAAGAATAGCATTCAGGTTTTGTCATTTAACAATTAGAATATGAGCTCGAAGGCCGAATCAACTATAAGATTGCCAATAGATATATCAAAGCGAATAATCTAATTGTTTTAGTATCAATCTCTAGACAACAATTGATCATAATATAATTGAATCAGTTGATCAGAACAAAGTAATTTACCAGCTTTTAAAATAGTCTGCACGAGCTGGTTTGTGTTTTCACGCTTAATAAGCATCGATGTGATAACAAACTACAGATCAATCAAGTTTTCTCGACGTTCTAGGTAGCCAATAATCTAAAAGCAAACCAAACTGAAAGCTAATTGATCATATAACTATAAAGGAAAGTCAAAAAATTGTGAATACATTTGTAAAATCTTAATAAAGATATATTTACACTAGTAATCTTAACTTGCATATTTTTGTTGTCACCTAGATATGATTTCCTAGCTTAGCCTCTATCTCTCTATTTTCCCCCTTTCTTCATCATATTTACATTCAGTCAGTTCTGTATGTAATATAAGTACCAAACTTTAGTTTTCTGACTCATTTTTCTTTTTTTTCCTTGCCACGATTAGCATTTGCTACTTGCGGGAGGGAAAAAGTGTAACTTCAATGTAACTTATGAGTTGAATAAATTGTTGTTTGTTGTTTTTTTGTTTTGTTTGTTTGTTTGTTGTTTGTTTGTTTTGTCTTGTTGTTTTGTTTGTTAAATAAATTGTTGTTAATACATACCCACGGCTCAATGCACTGACCTTGTGGCTTGTCCAATGTCTTTCGAATATTAAACTTCTGTTACTGTTTTAACGCCACTCTTTGAACATATTTTCAGTCTCCATAAATTGATATCTCCGCTGGTTCCCATAACATAAACAAAGCTTGTGCTACTCCTCAAACACTTTGTTGAAGATAATCAGGTTTTCTCCATTCAAAGTTTCACAAATGCAATGAAAGCAATCGGCAAAATGTCTGTTGGCCATTTTGATTTCCCTCACTCAGACTTTGTAATGGCGGCTGCGTTTGGCCGCGTGGGAATGGAGCTATATACTATACTCGCTATCTATCACAAATAGATAGCGAGTAGAGTAGCCAATCAGATTGCAGCATTCTCAATGAACACGAGTAGATTTATACTAAAAACGAATAGAATGGAACCGAATTTTATACAGCAAAGAATGATGCCAAGAGATGAAAGGATTTAATATCATGAAAGGACAGGAGTTAATAGTCACTAGTTTTCTCTCAGTAGTATCGCACAGTCAATATTACCAATACTAGCTGAGTAAGTTAAGGTATTTTCATGAAAGCTTGATGGAAGATGTATTGAGTACATCAATGTCCTTACCAAGGTTACAAATACAGGGATTTCTTTTTCTGTACTACAAAACTTAATGGGGCACGAAAAATACTTTAATTCTACAAAACAGTTTTAACAAGAAATTCGACCACTAGCTACTTTAGGATGCCAACACAGTACAGTACTTCAGAAATCTTCTAGTCCATCATGGAGGGTTAAAATCAAGACATGATGTTTCAATGTTAATTTTCTTATGCGTGTTTGTTTTATAGGTAGTGAAGAGCTTGACGTGAGGAAGTCAACCATCCCATCAGGACTCCTCAAGAAAGTACTTACTCCTAACCCTCAGCCAAAACAGGACGAACAAGCAGAAGAATCAGTGGCCTCGGGAGTCTGGGACGCGTCCGGCTCGGGCTCAGAGCCACAAAAAGAAACCCAAGGAGAGTCAGGCTCAGGCCTCGAGAAGAGGACCGAGATCCCTACACCTGATGGGGAGTCTGGGTCTGGTGATGAGGCACAACAAGCTGCTGAAATTGAGTCGGGATCTGGTGCCGAGCTGGCTGAAGGTAACGGGCCTTCTCAGTTCTTATATTTGTTCTTATTATTTTGGCTCAAATTATATAAAAAAACAAAATGTGGGGCTCAGACTACCAAATGTGACGCAAATTTTTCGTTTAAATTATCCTCTACATTTTAATCAAGGAATGACTGCTAAGGTCTATCCGATACGAACGGCATTCTATTTTCTTATAGAGTCTTTTGATTTTATCCATATTTGAACACCTAATCCAGCCCCATTTCTTCAGCTTCTCATATTTTCTCAAAATACATGAATAACTTACCATACTGATGCTTGTTTACTTGCTAGATTTTAAATCAGATCACGTTGAAAATTTAAAGGGGCAGATTCATGGTTATACTGAATAAATATCTGATTTCTGAAAATATCATTTTACGTTCAATGTTGCCAGTATTGTCGATATTGTCTATTTTGAGACTTTTTTTTACAGGCCAACACTAAATTCGCTTTACAACACATTGCTGTAATCTGCTTCAATCGCTTTCTAAAACAGGCTATCCCACCAAATAACGTACTGGAAAACACAAGTATATATTCAAGTCACTCATATTACTCATTATTTCTAGTATATACAAAGTTTATCTTGGTTAATTATAGGCTTAGGCTAAATTGTGATACTGCCGCTATAATTAAAGTTAACATATGGCTTAATAAGACCCTTATCCACTGTGCATCTGAGCTCCGTATTAACCCACTAGTTATATCATCCATTCTAAAGCTTGATGCTTTACTGTCTGGTACTTACTATCATAGTAAAATAACTTTAAAAATTATTGATGCTATCTATGAGATGAAACAAAGTATAAAGAACCCGATTATTATTTTTTCAAGATCTGGCTACAGGCACGATCAGTAAGAACGTGAAACACAGTGAAATCCCTGCTGCACCTATCCCAGATACCCCTGCGGGACTACCAGCCTACCCCAAGATTGATCTGAAGGAGATCGCTAAGGCCGTGTCTTTGTATAAGCACGTAGCTCTAAAGATGTTGGGAGAGGCCATCAAGGTAGGTTTGCTTCAGTGGAGATATTGTCTTGCCAATTAGTTGGTTCTATTTTGGGTGATACAGTGTTGGTAGTGTGCAGGTACAGTGTTAGTAGTGGGCTGATTGTTTGTTGGTAATGTGCTAGTAGTTTCTTGGTTGTCTGCTGGCAGTTTGTGATGTGTTTATAATGTGATAACAATGTGTTCATTGTGAGTTGATGTTGTGTTTGTAATGCACGTTTATTAGCTATGTGATGACTGTCGGAGTATTTGCAAAAAGAACATAGTAATAATAAATAACTCGTAGTGTGTTAGTCATGCTCGAGTTCAGACACAACACCATATTTAAATCATTGCAAGCGGAGAGACCATGCCCATTGTCAAGGCACGACTAGATCATTTATCTATTCAATTTCAATTCTTATATCTTTGCTTTTCTGCAGTTAATGAGTAATCAAATAGTTTTTGTCAACAAATTACACAATTAATACAGTAGTGAAATGTTTAATCGTTAACAGACAGTACTTTCATTTGAACTTTTAAGATTCTGTTACTATTTGGGCCTTCCCCCAATGACTAACACAATTGCACAAGTATGTTTTGGTACATACACCAAACCTTTTTCGAAACTTTTCGGAACATAATTTCGCCAAAACTAATCTAACAAAGGTTCATAAAGACTTTCGAACCGATGTTTGCACGAACGCTAGGGGTGTTTAGAAGCCTTTTCAATGATGTTAAGCCCCGTTTCAAACCATTCATAAACGTTTGCGTAGCTTTCCTGAAGACCACTCGTTCCTGGCAAACTGCGTTGCCTCTTGTTCAGTCTGTTTGATTACCTACAGCTCGCGTCCTTATTCGAATTCTATTTTGAATCGCGGTATCTTATCAACATTTGTATTTCACTTACATAGGACGGAGCTAACGAGTACGCAGAGGATGAGGCGAAGAGGAACAGCATTCCCACCATGCCGTCGGGAACCGAGATCCTACAGGATATGGGCTTCCCGGTCGAGGATCCAAGGTAAGACGATACTCTCCCCCACTCCCTCTGTCTGTCAGGTTGACTGGCAACCTTGCTATTTCAGTGTGTCTTTCTTAGTAGCAACCTCGTCGAAGGAGTGGAAGAACTTGTGAAACAAAATTTCCACGAGCCCAAACGACGGAAATTGTAGAGAGAAAGAGAGAAAAAGAAAAGGAAAAGTGAAGAAAAACCAGCTTAAATTTGAAAGAAAACAATAATTTGCAATCAAGTCATTGTCCATGAGATCAAATGGTTCATCCATTATGTGCAAATTCTACCAATGTTAGTTTAGAATACAGTCGGTGACGAAGATTTTGTTCTCTGAGTTCTTAGCTATAAGAGCATTTTTCAGTTTCATAAACACATTTAGATTTTGAATTTAAACTCCTTCTTTAAAACTACATTTCTTAAATTTTGTTATGATTTACATATTAAAGTTGAGTCTACACGCTTTTACAGGAAAAGTGTTGTTCCAAATCCACTGGGACCTAACTTTGGTGATCAGTACCAAGCCTATGATCAAAATGGACAGCCTATGAGCAACTTCTACGGAGAGGTATGAATAATCATCTTTTATTACCAATGTGAGAACATGCCAAAATTAGAATGGAAAGCTTAGCTCATCAGCTCCAGGATATTGACTATCGCGCACCGACCATGTTCAGAATGTTGGGTTTGTATTGTTTATGGGTAAACTCAGTTCCAGTCTACTCAAGGGGTAGTTGATTAATTGGGACTGAGCCACACAAAATATCTTCTAGTATAGTTACAATTAGATAGACTTTGTAAGCTTCTTTGGAATCAGAGGCACAAGCAAATTAAAGTTGATACATTTTTTTGTTCACTACACAACCGACAAGAGCTACCTGCGTGTTTTTGCCGATTTGGTAAAAGTATTTTTAGTATATTTTTGCTGCAAAGGTGGATACGTACAAAACAATTTCATGGTTCCAGGTATCTTCTTCATTTTCGTGTTTGCGTACGAGCTTCGTTGGCGCATGCAGTGGTCAAGATCGCTTATTTCTAACCAGAAGGTCCCCTTCATGTAAACAAGTAGCTGTACAGCTCTGCAGGAAGAACCTGGATATATTTGTATCTGTATCTCGTAAAAATAATTTGAACAATCTTGGTTAAAATTGAGACTGTTTAAAAATTAACTATATTACATAAATATTTATTTTTGGCTGCAAAATTTGTAGACAAAGCCATTTTCTTAGCTTTTTCTTCTTGTGTCAACAGCAGCAGCCAAATGTTGTGAAATCTGAGGTCGCCGAGCCGGAGCCTCAGGTCAATGCAACTGAGCCTGAAAAGCCAAAGGAAGAAGAGAAGACAGACAAGAAATCCGACATTGACGATCCGTACCAGTACGTGCGCAACATGGGCAAAGGTGCCTCGCTTATGCCAATCTCTGCTCGGCCAGGAGCAAATCTCGTTCTACACAAGTCTTCCTCTCAACCCTTAGTACTTCATAAGAGCTCTCTATGGTCAGCTGTGGCTGCAGAGAAGAAGGAAGCTATCCCTAGACCGATTGGTAAGGAAATACACATATAACTCCCTATGTAATGGCGCAAAATCGTACCGCAAACTGTTAAAAACGTATATCGTAACCGTCATAAACAAATGTGTTTAACTGTATGAGAAGAGTTTTCCCATTGAGATTCTATTATACAGAGAAGGTTACAGCATTTCATGTTTTAGGGGATCTGATCCTAGAGGAGTAAAATGAGTATAGCAACCTTTCACCCTCTGTGCTAATATTAGATAAATAATAGTAATAATAATAATAATAATAATAATAATAATAATAATTGTTTATTAAAAACAATAACATAACAGTCTACAGGTTGAATTGCATAATTGCGGTTACAAAATATAAAACAATATAACGTATTTACAACCCATAAGGTGATATTAAATAAAAGATACCTTGTCTGATTTTTTTATTAAATTGCTGCTGTATGAACCTGATCTTGGGTAATTTTTCACACCTGAATATATAGAATTTTTGGGACATCTACTATTACATAATTCAGTTAATATCAGCCCTATGGTCCAAAGTTTTGAATTCTTCCCTCATCAAGTGTTAGCCTGTTAGATGAATGGGCAGGCCAAGGAAAAAAATTGTTCAAAACTCTAACAGGAAATAATGCCGGAATATGCATAATCGTTTTAGTGTGTGGTATAGTCCAATATCATTATTTAGACACGTAAAGAGTTGAAAATCCAGCAAAATGGAAAAAGAATAAGTGATATTGTAATATAAAGCTGGATGGCAGTTAGGCGGATTACAATTCAAGATTGTAGATTCTTCTGTAGGCTAGCTTCAACTTTCAAACTAACTATATCTATAAATAAATAAATATAAGTTTCATATATCTATTAAAAAAGTTATCATATTTCTCTAAAATAGAAAATAGAAAAAAGTATATCTTCTCGAACATGTTCTTTGGGACCGTTGATCACACTTGTTATTACAACTAACAAATATAGTATCAAATAATTGTTTCAATATATCACAAAGCAATTGTATCCTAACGTAACTTAATTACATACTTTGGGTGATGGCCCTTCACTAGTTAAACCTTTTTATTACATAATTTATCAACATATGATAAAACAGGCCGACAAAGTTAACTTAGGAATCGTTAATGATATGTGTACGACGGTTAGTGATATATTTAATCACGTGTTATGCTTCACAGATAACGTTGTAGTACAGAACATCGCGTCACCAAGAACTTATGTACCGCAAGTCAATGCGACCGCGGGAGCACAGCAACCTGCTCTAGATAGTGCCCAGGCCTTTTCACAGTACACGCCCGAGAACCAGCTATTACTGGAAAGTGAGCCCCAGGAAGCTAACCTCAGTAAGTAGCGCAGATGTGGAGATATTTTGGATCACTCAGCTAGTGCTAAATATAACTATTGTGTAAGATTGTACAATAAAGTAACAACAGGCTTTTGTCATATTCACTTGAAAAGTGCAAAACATCGTTGAAATAATATAGCTAACATTTGGTACAGTGTTTGAAGTTTTGGTAAAAATAATTCTTCGACCTTCAAAGACTACTTTGTGACGTAGATGCAAATCTATATGAAAGTGCTGAAGTTACAGTTCTAGATATTCCGCATTCATTTAGCTCTGCTCGCCCACCGAAACATGTAACATTTAAAATTTAATGGTACTTACAGTTAGCTAAATTCAATATATGAAATAAATTTAACGAAATGCTAATAAAGCTTATTCATTTACCTATAATTATAATCAGAGTAAATCTGATTACAAATACTGCGTATTTCTTAAAATATATATTATTGGATAATACACTTTTGATGCTTTATGAAGAATAAACTGTTACACGTTGGGCAAGCGAAAATATTGAACAGTGTACTTGTCCATGATGGATATTCTCCAATGGAAAGGTTGAATCATATAGAAAGGAATGCTCGATAATCACAAGAAAGACAACGAATATTCATCGTCCAAATTGATTAAAGAAAGCATCAAGACAAAATGAATTACATTCCTACTTCTAGACAAAATTAAAAAAATAAATTTTAAACTCATTATATTACTTCAGACAACCCCCCTCTCTCTCCACCGCCACACACACACACACACACACACACACACACAGATTGATTTAATCAACTGTAGGAGTTGATGTTATGCTGTTCGCCGTGAGGGTGGTAGGTTTGAGCTGACGTTTCCAGCGTTAGCCCTTCGTCAGAGCACAAACACATACACACAATGCTGCTTTTTCATTAATTTTTTTATCAACTAGAAATTGTACACTAGAACTGGAAGCATTTTACTTTCTGTTACAGTTATAAACAATTCGTGAAAATCTTTTGTTGAACTATTGTAAGGCTACTCAGAAATATTGATGAAAATGTTAGTTTTTCTGCTGATCAAAATATCTCCTCTCCCAAAGTACAGGACTTTTATCTTCAGTTCGTATCAACGAACGTTTTTTCGTATTTGATATTTTGTTCTGTAGATCGAAAGCAGCTTGTATGCAAAATTATTACAAAACTGTTTTTCTGCCCTGTCCACACACACACACACACACACATATACACACACATACATACATACACACATATATACACACACACACACATATGTACACATTCACACATACACACAAAAAACCGTGCACACACACACACACCGGCAAACAAACAAACAAACTCAAACAAACACAGAAATTATAAAATGGTTATAGATTGTGAAAATAAAGTGTCTAAATACAAGCAACATAATTTTTACAGCAAATTGGATTTGAAGTATTTAATGTCTGACCTGGACAGCAATTAAATTGAGAGTTGTAATCCGTTTTAATCTTCCCCAATTTTAACCATCCACGGTGTTTTTCAACTCATCATATTTTCTTGGGTTTTTCTACCACGATAACCTTTTATTTTTAGATTTCCTTTGATTTGTGGAGAATTTCATACATCGCAAAAATGCTTTAAATAGCCGTGACATAGCCCCTTTGATTACATCGTATATAAGCAATGGTAGAAGTCATGACACATGAGTACGCATACGCTGTTCGCATTCGCACCTTTCTTCTTACTTGTGAAAGCACTTCCGCTCCCAGAACTATCGTTTTCAGGCCTGAGACGATGAACGAATAGTTCTGGTCACAACGGTTGTGAAAATCATACATTTTCTTACCTTTTTCCTCGTACATGAACTGCACAACGAATCAAAATCGTTGGCTCTAGCGTTGTGAACAGAACCCTTTGTTCTGGTCAAAATAATTCAAAACGCAAGGTCTGGTATAAAAATGGTGTGAACCAGTCTTTATGAAATATATGGTAGCCATTTCACTTGTGGTTCAAGAGGATACAGCGGCTATTAAACTAATCGCCTGATACTTGTATTATGCAGGAAGTCAGCTGACAATGTCGCCTGATCAACTTGCGTCTCAGCTACAACAACCACAAGGTAAGTTTCACTGAACAACTAATCACAAAACATTGAACAGCTTTCCGACTGGCATGCCGCTAATGCTACTAATCATTCACATATTCGTTACTCAATCGGTCAAACAAGTCTGACATCACATGTCGATCATATTAATTATTGCATTCGTCATAATCCTTCATGTGTTGCATCCTCATGTTCCTACGCGAAGCCGACAAGTGTTGATAAGAACTTGAACGACAAAAATTAATAATTCTGTTTCATCTTGCTGCTAAATACTTTAATGGTATGATTTAATTGCTGAAATCTAACAGACGTTTTCGTCAAAACACAAACGAGAGACGGACAGATTGTTCAACATTCCGCTGACTTACTTCGTATACTGTGGGCTCATAGAAGGAAAACATAGCAAACTCTTTCGCTCCTAAAAGGAAAAGATCTTCAAAAAAACCAGTACGTAAGAAGCCATTCGCCTTCTTATCAACATTTGTTACTTCTGCGTACAATGTATTCGTGTTTTTGGTTGAAAGAAACTGAAATGAACAATTTATTCTAAAACTCTACAGGCGATGTCGATGACCAGGATGTTAGAGAATTAAGAAGTTTATTGCCTGAGAGCAATTAGAACAAAGGCTTCCTTGAGCAAGGGACTTAGAAACTGAATCCCAATGGACTCAAATAAACCAACCGGAGAGAGATTTGCTTGTTCTCCGTCTAAAGCGACAGTATACGACGACGTGGAAGTCACGTGACCAGACTTACGGAGATCTGACTCTTCTACGATCGCTTATCGATTACATTAGTTATGATAGCAACTACTTTGAACATTGTAGGAAAGAAGTTCCGTGGGAAATACAATGCATTTGTTCTTATTTCCGTCTATATGAAGAGTGTTATGTCACGTGATGCTTCTTTTCTTCTAAATTCTGAATTTATGCAATTCGCAACATTGAAACCGCAATACCCAATACTCAAGGGTTTTACCATTTTGTTCATGCACTGTGATAAAAATATTTGAAGTACACATGAATGACCTTGGTATGTCTATTTTCGTACTTCGAACGAGGAAAGTTTAAAAAACCGCAATATATGGAACAAGAGCTTTCATCATTCCTCTAGTTCTGTTTTTGCGCTTATTGTATTGCGTTTTGCATATTGCGAATTGCATATCACGTGCTATCTACTAAGTATCTATCTATCTATCTATCTATCTATCTATCTATCTATCTATCTATCTATCTATCTATTTATCTATCTATCTATTT
>JANUFV010114792.1:0-16280 GCA_024757865.1 Epizoanthus scotinus | reverse complement strand
AAATTTACAAAAGATGTGACAATTTTAGTGGGCGCGAAAGTGACATACTCAAATGTACACCAGCTCCGTGCTTAGAGTTCTAGTATACAGTTTTTAGAAAATTAGTCTTGAGCTATATAGCTGCAGCTAATATAGTTGATGGCATATGACTTTCAGGTGACAGATGAAGATCTTAAAGTATTTGAGGACATAGTTCCTGGTAGAGTGATAACAGACCCAGAAGATATTACCTCGAGCAACACTGACTGGACAAGGTTTTACAGGTAGTTGAAATTTTTAAAATCTGTTCAAGTTGTCGCAGTGCGGTCCAAATTCCCATTCCTTTTAAATCTATTTTTATTATTCCAAAGGGGACAGAGCCAAGCTCTTTTGAAACCCAAAACAACAGAAGAAGTATCCAAGATTTTGGCTTACTGTAACTCGAAGAGGTGAGACATTTGAGTGGGCGCAATAACTCCAACTCAACTAATGTTTATTTACCTGCTGTACACTGTATTTAACACATAGGATTTGTTGCAATATTGAGGAGGCTACTTCAGGACATAGAAATATATTATATTATTTTATACAATAAACAAGATTTCTCACACACCATTGGAAGATAATGTCAGCAATGCACTCACCTGTCCTTTATTGATCACAATTTACACTTCTGTATGGTTACAATACTCAATGCATTGCTAACCAAATGTAATTATTACAACATAGGGAACATATCATTCCATGAAATCTTACTACCAACAAAAGTTGGGGTGGGTGGGTGGGGTCAGATCGAAATGGTTGCAATAAGAAAAACTAAATATTTCATCAAACATGTGACGCTTACCCCTCGCAAACTGGAACCCAGTCTCCCTCTGGTGGTGAGAAAACATTTTCCGCTTCATTCGTTCCTCAGCCAGCGGAAAATAACACATAACGTGTGCTGTGATTGGTCTAAAACTGTGATCTATTTTTGAACAGAGACCAAAATGATGACACGATGTCACGCTACTGTGTTTCTATTTTTGTTTTCTTCAAAGCACTCTCCACTGAATTCTTTTCTCAAGCTTGTTTCTATATTAACTGGTTTGATTGTTGTATAAAACAAATAGATTCTGTTTTCCGTGCATCTGTTCACAAATATATATTCAAATAATGCCAAAACGCGGCGAGAACTTCAGTGACACACTCACCTATGGCTCATGTGCCACTTCTGGTTCTCTCGCCGTGTGTTTTGACGTCATTTGAACATCTATTAATTAGTGAACAGACGCACGGAAAATGGAATCTATTTGTTAAATTCATTACAGCTTGGCTGTTGTACCACAAGGAGGAAATACAGGACTTTGTGGTAAGACCATTTTTTAATTGAACATTTGGATACATTCTTTTGATATGTTGATATTATTTAATAAATTATTTATTATTCTAAATGTGTGTAGACAGCCTAGACAGTGTTTATTATTGTACTTGTTCATGTACCAGGTCATTGCTTCGGATCTACATAATTATTATTAGACAATACAATAATATGTGTTTTCATTTTTTTACTGCAAATTTATTTGTATAATACTTTTTATAATCACATAGTTTCCTGTCAGTTTGTATTTTAATGTTATTAAATTATAATAATACATTTGAATTTATATAGTACCATTTCTAAAGATTCAGTTGTGATAAATTTATGTTATATGAATACATTTCTAATGCCATTACTCAATACCTTGTGTGGCAGGTGGCAATGTTCCAGTGTTTGATGAAATTATTCTCTCAACATCACTGATGAATAATGTAATAAGCTTAGATGAGACCTCAGGTACAGTATGTAACTTGACTTGTACATGTACCAGACGTGCATTGTAACTAGAGAACCTAAGGGGCACTACTATATACAAATTATATGTCATATAGACTTGGATGAGACTTCAGGTATATAATATATATATATATATGGTAATTTGAGTGTATTCATTATAGCTGGAGAATCCAGAGAAGCTATACAGGTACTGGAGTATGTGATACCATTCATGAAGGGTATGGCTATTGGAGCATTTTAGTCTGGAACAGGGTCTGGAAATTGCCAAGTTTTGGTCTTCAATATGGTCCAAGTTGTTAGGAGATAAGACTCAGTGGTGAGACATGCAGAGCTGCATCAATCTCGATGGTACTTGGATGATGATGATAATGAGTACTAGCTACAATGATGTATACCAAAGTCATGCCCATGACAGTTTCATAAATTAAATCAAAGTCACTGACAGTTATTACTAAGATTAGTAACTCAATGTTCAATCCATGCAGGGATCCTGGTTTGTCAGGCTGGCTGCATTCTTGAGAATCTTGATAAGATGCTGAAGGACAATGGGTTTGTGATGCCGCTGGATTTAGGAGCTAAAGGCAGGTACTGGATACTAGTAATGAATGTGGGTGGTGTTAATTATGTTCTCATAGAAACACATATTTCTTTGCTCAAAAATGTTTTCCACCTAATGAGAAAAAGAAACTGACTAAAGAAATAATTGAGTGCTACCTGTATACCAGCACATCTAATATATATTATTTGTTAAAATATACAAACACAAAAATAAACTAATATTGATTATTATATGGCTGGGTAATTTCTTGCACTGTGATTGGTCAGTTTCAGGTCCATAAGTTGTTATGCGGACCTCTTGCTCTCGAGCTTTTTGTTTACTTTTTCATGTGCTTACACACCCTCGGTTGCTCCAAATTATCAACAAAGCCATACAATAAGTGTCTTATTAGCCTTATTTGATCGGTCCGTTAATGTAAATTATGGATCCTCATTTTTCTTTCCCTTTTGATGGCCCATGCGCTTTGTGCTTAAGCCATAAAAGGAAGGAAGAAACTTGGTCCATAACTTACCATTCAGACCTTGACTCATCTAATAATCTTGACGTATGTAAGAGAATTTTAACCGTTATTACATGAAGCTATAATTTTAAGATTAACCTATGTTTGTCTGATAGTTTGCAAAATAACCATCCACAACTCGCTTGTAGCCATCAGAAACCTATAATTGCAATCAATCTACAATTAGCCTTAACAAACTTTGTTTGTTTGATTGATAGCTTGATTTCTTAAGTCATGTTTACTCTAGCAATAGCAACAGAAGCAGAAGTGGAAATGGAACTGAAGATGGAAGGAGCAGTGTGGCATATTGTAAATCAATATTTAAAAATATTAATGCAGCTTGACAGAAGTGGAGACAGAAAGAATGAAATGTTCCTTTTTCTTCAGTCTCCATTTCTATTTTTGTGTTTCTGTCATTCAATTACTGCCCAGTGTAAACCAGAATGATGGAAGCAGAATTGAAATGGTTATAAAGCAAATCACGGTTATAAAAAAGACCATGATGCAAGCAAGCAAGGGTTATGTACTGTAAACAAGGCTTCTGTTGTTTTGGTTTACATGATAACATATAATGATCATCTGTTTCTGTCTTTGCTTCTCCTTATGAGAACATGTAATGACAAGGAGGGAGCATGACAACCATTTTAATATAACATGTCTCCATTATTGACAAGTGTGTTCATCTCCGCAGTTCTAACAATGTCATTCTACTGTCTTATCCTAACATTAGATCAAAGAAAACACTTGGTTGGCGTGGTTGGCGCAGTCGGTTCTCCCAACCAGAAGGTCCCGGGTTCAACCCCTGGCCATCCCGAGGGTTGTATTTGTGCGACCTTCTTTCGCCACACCGTCTTCTCGGATAAGGACGTAGGCCCAGTGTCCCCGATTAGTTCACACGAGCTAGAAGATTTGACACTTAAATAAAGTGACTTACTTTTTTTTTTTTGGTGACTGCGCTTTTATGTTTGCTGCACCTAAATTATGGAATGAACTACCACCTGACATCAGAAACTCTACAACCTTAGACTCTTTTAAAACGAAACTTAAGACACACCTTTTCAAAAAAGTTTTTTCTTAATTATCATTGAAAGCCATGTAATGCGCGTTTGAACATTTTATGGAACACGCGCAATATAAATGCAATTTATTATTATAATTTATTATGGAATGTTTTGAATTGTAACAGCTGTCAGATTGGAGGGAATGTCTCTACTAATGCTGGAGGCCTGAGATTGTTGCGATTTGGTTCATTGCATGGTAGTGTACTTGGTGTTGAAGTGGTAAGTCGGTCACCGCAGAGTTTAAAAGCATTTGATTTGAGCTGTTTCAGATTAGTGTTATAGGCATTATTTATAGCTATAGTTATAATAGTTGAATTTAATAATAGTTGAATTTATATAGCGCTCACATCGCGCATTGTTCATGGCGCTCAACAATAAATTATAGCGGTTATTATAGTTATGTCAAACTACTAGATATTTCAGCCCAAGCCTCATATTTGAACGCAACTTCACCACAGATTTCCAAATCAGCACAACTGAATGGGACACTGTGCAACATGAAGTTTTGTGTTGCATAAAATGCTGCACGTGATTGCGAGTGTTTGAGGCTTGGGGTGAAGTTCTTCTGCTGATATAATGTGTCATTGCACCCAGAATTGTTTGTAGAATTAAGTTCACAGAATTAGACGGCGCAGGTGCATTAATTGGCCCTGCATTCTGGTGCACATATGCTTTGCAGTTGTAGTGATGCCATGGAAATCCTGAAAAGTAATGGAGCTTCAATAATTTCTATAGAATTATTTTAAAATCGAGACAATATACAAATCCCAGAAATCAAAACCGGTCACAGAAATACTATTGTGAAATCCAGGTTTGCACACTCAAGCATTGAGGATCAGACTTCAAATTGGTTCTACCTTTGTATTGTTGCAGGTTCTGGCAGATGGAACTGTTCTGGACTGTCTGTCATCATTAAGAAAGGACAATACAGGTAAAGTACTGGCCAGTGAACTCAGTATTGGATCATTCTCTGAACATTCTGTCACTAAGGGAGCATGATAAAACACACACCCTAGATAGCCACTCACCTTCCTCACTAGTCACAGAACTCTGTCAGCTTAATTGGTACAGCCACCTCCATTTCAGACGATCTATTCCGACCATGGAAACCAAATTTTCAAGCACTTGATGACAGTCCACAGTTATATTAATGATTAAAAAAAATCATTAAATATTATGCACACCATGAACAAGTGAATACATGACTGTATTCTATTATTTTTAACTAGTATTTGAGGGACACAAATTACTCGATTTTATTAAGTACTGTCACATGTTACTCTCATTAAAATATAGTCCATTGATTGATTGATTGATTGATTGATTTATTGATTGATTGATTGATTGATTGATTGATTGATTGATTTCCTAGGGTATGATCTGAAGCAGCTCTTCATTGGTGGGGAAGGAACTCTGGGTGTTATAACAACTGTTTCAATTCTTGTTCCCAGACGATCAAAGGTACAATGTTCTGCTATTAGCAAATGAAGTACATACTATCATTTGGGGAGAAACTGCTAAAACGTTTTGAGAATGTTACTGTAAGTGAGTTCATGATTTGATCTCTTCAAATGGAAGTGCGATACATGTACTACTATAAGAGCTAGAAGTATGCATTGGATAATTATTTTGCAATGTTTTCACAATACTCAATGTGTACATACATTGTATGTACTTATTCAATTAGATACATAGATTGCCGGGTCTGCAAGTATATATGTTGCTGGTTTGTTTGATCAATTCACTGGGGTGTATGACCTTCCACCCTACTGATTACAAATTGTTTGAAATAAATATCAGTATAGAAGCTAAATAAACAGGTTTTAAATCCAAATGAATTGCATGAATTGATTTAAAGTGCTTTCTCTGCAGGCTGTTAATGTAGCATTTCTTGCTTGTGATAAATATGAGAATGTTCTCAACACGTTCAAGAAAGCCAAAGAACTTCTGGGTGAGATTTTATCAGGTTAGTAGACATTATATACACAGTTCATACATGTATTCATGAGTGTATCAGCAAGTTCACAGTCTTACTTTGTCACAGGACCTTTTGGGGCGTATTTAATCATTATATGAACTGGAAGGCGATCAGATGGAAACTAGTAGCTTCATGTAGCAATATAATTATATTTTTACCAACACTCAGAGACCACAATACATGACTGTATATAAAGCTAACTGAGTGTTAGAAATGTGATTACAGGTCCAGTTAGAAGTTCATCCAAATTATTCAATGCGCATTTTTATCAGTTCTTATATGGAATCTATTCACAACTAATCATATTATTTGCCAATCTTGGGAATTATTAATACGGGAGATTGGTGATGCCAATTAATATTTTAAAATATTTTTCATTTACTGGGGAAGGGAGGAGGGACGGGGGGTGGGAGAGGGGGTGGAGAGGAGGAGGAGTTGTGATGAAGACCCATATAACTATAACCAAATACATAGTAATCATAATATTATTACTCTATTCTGACCCTGAAGATGCCAGAGATAAGATGCTAGTAATAACATTTCATGTGGGAGAAAAAACTTGATTTGGATAGAATGTTGTCCAGATATCTCTGCATATTATATGAGTGTATGAATGCTAAAATTGTGCTTCTAACAGGGTGTGGGGGAGGAGGGGGGTGTGGCACAACCACTAATACAACAAGAAAGTGAGTTGTATATTCATTGTTTTAGTACAAATTTTCCATGAGTTTTGTTTGCACAAAAATGATGATGAGTTACGATAACATTTTTACTAAATAACATTAATGAATGTATTTGTGCTATACATGGCATCCATGTGACTTACAGCAGGATAACAAGGCACCAACACATTGCCTCCATTCTTGAGAGTATTGGCTGAAACATATAAAATATTCCTTAGAATGTACAAATAACATTATTGAAACAGAAACAATATCATTCAGTAGCAACATATTTATTATATCTACGGCAACAGCAATGGTACTTGAAATATATTGTAGTATTTTAGGGAACATTAAAGTTACTTCAACCTTTTAAACCCCAATAATGTACATATAGACTAAGTCTGCAGATTTATATAACAATTAATATAAAAAACGATAATGTTATTCTTTGATCAGTACAATTTGTACATGAACATACAATGGTAGACTGGTCAAGTATTTGAGACTATTCATAGTGTATTGGGTACCTAAATGAGTACAGAACTCTCCCAGCATTCCATCAGGATTTGCAGTTGGAGCTTCCGTCATTCCTGCCAGAATCATCAGATCACTCCCTTTGAGAGGAGACTGGTCCATTGGTAGTGGGTGGGTGGTGAACGTTGAGGAAGAGGACACATAACTTATCTGCAGTTCAAAGTATTTTAAAACATTAATTATTTGTTAATTAATTAATTAATTTGTTGATTAATGTGTCTCATCCACTGTCTCAGGTATACATGTACCACCCTATATAATGTTTTTATACATGAAGTAGATAAGAGTCTAACATACAGGTATAAATAACAATATTATCCAACCCCAAAGTAGAGGTTTATAGTGAACAATAATTAGTCAAAGTTGAGGTGAGTAGCACATGACATGGGTCCTTACTAAATTTAAAAAAATATTTTACCTTCTCATAGGGTGACTGTAACAACCAGTTACAGCTTCCAATGCAAAACCCAGAACTGAGTGCCATTAGTTCCAGAACCCCAAACAAATCCTTTACAAACAGAAAGTTACAAACTCTTAGCAAAAATAGAATAATTTCATAATTATTGAGTTTCAATAAACTAAAAGTTCTGTACATACATAGATCTATAATCACTAAATGATACAAGTGGTGCCTTGTTGTCAGGATAATCTAAAATTCTTAGTGGAAGATCTTACCAAAAACATATATATGCTTGACAATAATTATGTGCATACAAGTACATAACTGTACAAATATCATGTAGATGTAGATGTACAATCTAAATAGATTATAAATGCTAAATGTATTTCAGTCTGATAAAGGGGCTATGTCCTGGCTATTTAAGGCAATTTTGCGATGTACAAAATTCTCCACAAATCAACGGAAACCTAAAAATAACAGGTTACCTTGGTAGAAAAACATAAGAATGATTATAATAAGTCGTAAAGGAACGTGGATGGTTAAAATTGTAGAAGATTAAAACGGATTACAAACTCTCAATTTTATTTTATTTTAGAGATTACGATAAGTTTAAAAAACCTGTGGATGGCTAAGATTGGGGAAGATTAAAATGGATTACAATTCTCAATTTAATTTTGGTCCAGGCTAGACAATAAATAAGATAAATACATTCGCTATCAAAATCGTGTTTCTTGTATTTAGACACTTTGTTTTCACAATATATAACCATTTTATCATTTCTTGTTATCCTTTTGAGATTTCTAGTTGTGTTTCATGATTGTGAAGACTTTGTTCCTAATATGACCAGAGAGCATGCGCATTACCGTGCCATAGCCCCTTTAAGCAGCTTCAGGGGTCATGGGTAACTTAAAGCCAAAGTGAATTCTGTTTTAGTTGATGTTTTAGTTAGTATATAAGTGTACATGATATAATTTCAGTTATGTGCACTTACTAATTTCTCGTTGTATCCTACAGTTTCTACTTTTGATATGCAGGCCTTGACATCACGTTTGCTGCAAATAAGAAACGAGTTACATCATTGCTGAGTTACAATGTTATTAGTACTTGCTTCGCAACACATTTATAAAAAGAACATGGAGATACTGCATTTCTAAATTTCTCCTTTCAAGAATCTTGAGTCTTTAGATGAGTAATCAACAAATTGAAAGGCAGACACTAATGGGGAACTGAAGTAAAAGAAAGAGCTTAATTGTTATTAAGAAATGTCACCTACATGTAATGTTAGTAGTAAAAATCTTCAACCATACATTTCTCCTAAATCTTCATACAGAAATGTTTTAAACTGAGTACATCTGATGCAAATATCATGAACTACAAGTAGTGTAGGCCGCTTTGAAAATTAACATTCATATTTAAAGAAAAAATGACCTAAACCAGAATGACAATGTCATTATGTTGCCATAGCAACTCTGATCTAAACAAGTCTAACCTTATCTCAAGCTATCATCTATCTCTAGCAAATGTGTAATGGTCATTGTCTCGATGTCCTATATAGTCACAAGGCATAATTTATGTTTAAACTTAACCAGTATCATTGGTGCAAAGTCCGATTGAGCCATGATCTTAAATAGCAGGCTTGACATTTTGACATCTGTCAAAATTCAACCAATGGGAATTTTCATTAAACCATGAATAGGAAATTATGAACAGATCGAATCTCATTATGATTAGGTGACAGTCCCTTCCTTCCACCTCTCTCAACATTCATTTATTCTGCGGCCAAGTGACTTCTTTCTCTCTCCAATCTCCCATTTCACGGCTATAGATACACACAAAACCGCACTCGGAATGCAGGATTTTCAGATTTTGGGAAAAGTTTTACCATCTTGAAATTATACTTAGTATAAATTTCTATCTATGGTTAACAATATCATCAATATCATTCTTTTCTTTGTCAAGCAAGAAATGTTTCAATGAAATTATGTTGTACTAATTGAAATGTGTAAAACTGTGCTACATGATTGTACGATTGTCTATAGAAACCAGCATTCTTTCACCTCAGTTTGCCACTATCTGATGAGTAATTTCAATTTACTGACCTGTACATAGTCTTCCAAGCCTTCACTCCAGCCAAGTCACAAAGTGGAGATGGTAGACGTCTTAAATAGAGAAAAGAGCAAGTCGAAAGGTCCATAAAATACAACAAATTACAAGTCACTCTGCTTTAATTTGAACATATAAAATTAATGTGTTACTAATGATACACACTTGTTTTATGTTGTTATAAAATGAAACACCTTCCTACCTCAGAACGTCAGTTTCCTTCCACATAGTTCCCTTGTTTGGTTTGGGCACACGTTCCGCAAATGATACCAGCTCAAACATCAGTTCCCTGCCAGGGGGGTAAGACAAACAATTGTTATTTATGAGTGCTGAGTAGTAGACTACGTGCAGCTGGTCTTGATTTAAATCGTTTGCATCGCAGGCTACTGAGTAGGGGAGGTACATGTACTCATTGAAAACAAAGTGAGAAATATTATTATTAAATTAATATTCCCTACATTCCAACATTATTGTACTTACATGTAATGTACATAATTAATTTTTAGTAGCAAAATATATGTAGCATCTGAGTGCTTTCACATTAATTAATTATTACACAAACAAGATATAAAATAAATAAATTATTATTATTAAAATTCATGGTTTTAGAGTTAATTTGTTTCACTTAATACAGTCATGTAGTATTCAATAATTATATAGACATACAATTATTCTCACAATTTGAAAATATTCAATTATCTTTTAAGCAATGACATAAATCTAGAACACTTTTTCATTTCTGCACCTACATGTATTAATAACTGTAATGAGCATGTCATTATTAGATTATTCTCGCCTCTACCTTGAGTAACTTAATTGTAATAATATTATTTTACCTTTAGCACATATTTTCAATTTAGTTTAAGAGGGCCACCACGTTAACTACTGGAACACCGGTAATGATGTTTTAAGCTTATAAAAGAAAGTAATTCTATCATAACTGGCCAACTTGCACATGCATTTTATTTCTTTATAAATATGGGCACCCGACTAGATTAGCTCTAATAGTTTTTTCCGGGTGCCCAGCCACTACTTATTGTCAATTTTCATCATATTTTGTAAACACTTTTTTGTTAAAAACGGTGCAAAACAAAACTTGTTGTTGTTATTGTTGTTGTTGTTGTTGTTGGGCATGTTAGTGCACCATACATGATTGTGAACATTTCTAACTGAAGGTACAGTGTATAGTGTTCAGTACAATGGATACCTACCTTCCCAGCTGCAAGGTTGGATCTGTTGCATAGATCTTACCAGCAAACCCTGAAAACTGAAATAAAATGAAATATGCGACCATAATACAGCATATATTATTATTATTATAAAATTATTTAAAACATCTTAATAAAAGAATAATAATTTATATACGGTAACATGATCTGCACACATTAATTACTGCACATACAGTTTTTTAAGCTAAATTAATCACTACAGTAGGAAAAAAACATTATTATCCTAATACTTTTAATTTCATGTTGTAAAAAGCAATTTAATTTATAATATAGTTTTTCACAATATTTTAACCAAATATTGGCAAAAAGCATCATTGGTACATGACTGTTATATTATAAAAGTTAGTACATACTATCATAAATGTGTTAAATAATATACATATCACAGACAGTGTATATTACAACTCTTAAAAGCATAAACTAATTTTAGCAACATGAAGGTGCATATGTAGAGGGGAGGGCGAGCTATAATTAGACCACATGACAGTTGATACTGGTAATTGGAGCATGACATCAATTTTAGTAAGCATAAAATTACACAACATTATCTACATAATTTGTTTCCATGACAACAATAGTCCATTAATTTCAAATCAAAATCTACCATCGTGGTGACTAATTTTTTTATCTTTTTCTAATTTTCAATACATTTCTAGAAATAGTAAGTAAACAACCTTTTACCAGTTGATTAAAACTACCATTATTTGATAACAATAATCAAAGAACAAAATTTGGAGTATAGCACCATTTATGCAATAAATTTAAAATTTTGATTCAAGCAAACTAATTTTCTGATGACATCACCAATAGTGACCACTATAATTTAGTATTTTAAAATTAATGAACCTATAATCTAGCTACATTTGCTAGAAAACATTTATTAATTAGTCATATTGCAAAAATGTGTGGTCCAAGAAAACTTGATGGAGCTTTAAATAACTATGTAAGAGTTATATCAACGTTATATAAACGCCCAGAGTGATGTACACTGTACTACACCAGTGCAGTACAGGTACATTATGGCCTCAATATTATTTCAACTAAATGATTATAATTTAAAATTAATTTATAAACTAACAAAATAAATTAATCATATACATTGTAATAGTGGTTAATAATGTGCAACTTACCTCTGTAATAAAAGGCAAAGCCAGCATAAAATGGTAATTTGAAATCAGAATGACGTCAATATTGGAAAAATCTAAAAGACCATCCTTGGTGCAGAAAAAGACAAGAATTTAATAAATTACTTGATTGCTGAAAATAGTATAATGTTATGCAATTAAATTGTCCCAATGTCACTCAAGCGGCACTCACAAATTCTTAAAATTTGATACATAAAATGATTTCATTAATTATTTATTAAAACTGTTTGAAACATAAATTATTGTAAAACATATTTAATTTATTTATAGTACAAGTACAAGTACAGGTACAGGTACAGGTACAAGTACAGGTACAGGTACAAGTATAGGTACAGGTACAGGTACAGATGTACACAGGTACAAGTATAGGTACAGGTACAGGTACAGATGTACACAGGTACAAGTATAGGTACAGGTACAGATGTACACAGGTACAAGTATAGGTACAGGTACAGGTACAGGTACAGGTACAGGTACAGGTACAAGGACAAGTACAAGTACAATTAGACAGTACAAGTACATGTGTACAATTGTACAACAGACTGTACATGTCAAGCACCTCCTATATCTACATGTAAAAATATATTTTTATCAAATCTGGTATTCATGATTGACAGATGAAATAGATCACTAGATATGATGACTTTGATCATCACACCCCACCTATCCTCCTCCTCACCCTCCTCATACTCACCCCCTGTTATATCACCTGTGATAGCTAGACCATATATTTTTCTTCTACATGTATCCACTAACAACAGATGGGCCCTGCCATGGGTAACCCAGTGTCGCTTGTCTCAAATTTAAAATTTGTTGTGTCACTATTTTGTAAGTTTGGGTGTCTCATATTGGCCGGTAACACAATTAAATTGTAAAAAACAAGTCTTGGTTGTTCACTGTCATAAATCCTTACTTTGCTGATAACAACTGTCCAAACTTTGGACACAGGATGACACTATTTCAACACTATACATTTCGTTTGTTGAAATTTACCCCTGGCAGGGCCCCACAGACCAAATTTTGCCATTATTTTAGTATTTAAATATATCGTTATACAGTAATAGTAATTTTAGGTCCAGAAACTAGATTTCTAGTGACAAAAAGTTTAAATTATCTTTTCAAGTTTGTTTAGAACAATAATTATTACATTGTTCCTGCAGCTATTCTCCAAGTAAATGTACCGGTAAGACCTTTTTTAATATAAAAAAAAATTAAGATCTACATGTACTGTATGCATTGCCAATGTACTTTTCTGACAAACAATAATCAACAGATCAAAAGGTGAAACGAAGCTGCTAGCTTCACAACTAAATCCATAAAACTAAATTTAAGTTAAAGAAGAATATAAAACCTCTTAAGACCGAAACAAGCAGTTTTGCTAAATTTAAGACCTCCAAGGCCTTAACAATGGCACAAATCAAGAGTTCTTGTGAAGATTTGTTAAGGACCAACTGCAGGAACCCTGTGTTGCTTTATACAATCCTGTACAAAGTATTAATTAATATCGACAACTGATGGTGTGAGGTCCACATACTTCTGGTGGGCAGACTTCTGGCTCTGAATCAATGAAAACTTTTCCTGATATTTCTTTCAGATTCTAGAAAACAAAAAAGGAAAAAACAAGATTTACTAAGGATATTATATTTCAAGGGTATGACAGAACTTTTGAAGAAACACACAAATTAAAACTTCCCTGAGTCTCTACACACCCTAATACTACTACAGGACAAAAGTTTCTCCAATTATAGTATAGGCCTTTCACCTGCAAGAGTCAGAGACAATAATATGGAAGTCTCTTATTTCAGGCAACAACAAAAAGTGGAAGACTTTTATTTATTTATTTTTTGAAAACACTGTCTATCATTTTGCCATATTTTAACTAAGGTTTTGTAGTCTGTACTGCATCTGATTCTTTGTCTATTCATAAGTGCATGACTGTATATATAATATATGCGAAGGTCGAAAAGTATGTCAGACATGGTGATCAATTAATGCAAACAAATCTGAATGACAAGAAACTAAGGCATGCATGCAATTTAATTAATATGTATTTGATAGATCCATTAAGTCTTAAGAGCTTCAAGTCTCATATTCCAAGTGCAATGTAGATATTCATGCTCACATTCTGCACAGTAAACCCTTCAATCTCCTCCAGCTCCCTTGTGCTCCATGCCTTCCCAACACCAACCTTCTCACTAAATTTGGATTCAAATTCAAAGTTACCTTTGGTAATTATAATTGTAAATAACTGCCATTCTATCATAGTATTTTGATTAACTGATGGCCACAAATTTATCAGTTTTAATACTGGCAAGTGCTACCCTCTTTAAATAAAGTCTATTGTACTGTACGGTAAGTTGGCATTGTATTATTTGTAAGTGTACTGTATTTTAAAAGGCGTAGCATTCCTTGTCTAGCCCCTTCAGTGCTGGATTTCTGCTGCCATGGGTAAAACTTTCAATATTACATCTGTTATGAAAGTGATTGAGAATCCTGATTCTAAGAGTTGTCACATAGCTGCTAGAACAGAGGATGTTATTAGACAACAAGACGATAGCAATAACAAACATTTTAGTACCCACTTCTTTACATAAAACCCAACCTTCTGAAAACAAGGGAGCTCCTTTCAGACTGTAAACAATATGAGACAATGAAGCTATAGATGTGATTTCCAGGGATGTAGATTGCAGCTGGAAGCCGGCAAAAATAATCGGCTGGAGTGACAATTTTACCGGCTGAGAAAAACACACAAGTCATGCCCCCAGACCCCACTAGAAGCTCACACCTTTAGTGCTTGATTACCGCCTATAGCAGTCAAATTTCCACCTGTTTACAATCGTAGCTACATCCCTGATTACTGGATTCTAATTATAGTAATATATATCATATACTGTCAGTTCTAATGGATGTACTTACTTGTTGACAGCCGCCAGTGGTGTGAAATGTTGCACAGATGATATGTCCAGAGCACAGTCCAGCATAACTGTTGCTCCCTTGAACTGTAACACCAAACATGGCGAGGAAGCCGTCTTTCCTACACAATACTGCACAGGAAAGAACCGCCCAATCATGTGAAACCACACAACAATACAAAGATATAATATTTTTTGTTTGATACATATACAGCAAGTGCATTAAAGTCAAATGAAGATAAAGATAACGTTCTGTTCATAAGAATGTTACAAAGCACCCTGTACACAGTTCTGTACTTGTAAACTTTGGAAGTTCAACAAACAGTCTGGCGAATCTGAAAATTGACAATGTTAGAAGATTGTTACTTTGCTTATACAGTAATCAATTTTTTAGAATTTGAAGACAATTCTGTGAATTATTTGCATACCTAGGATTCGTCTTACCAAATGATGTACTAAGTGACTTTGTATAAAAAAATATATTCTCCCAAGTGCTATAAGGAAAATAGAGCTAAGAAGACTAACTTAGGGAGAACTGAGATCTCCATCAACAGTCACTTGTAAAATTATGTTGTTCTTGTACTACAATGTAGTTAGTGTCTTCTATTTCTTGTTTAAGCACTTCAACAATTTCACATTGTTTCTCTGATGTATCTTTCTCTGCATGAACAAACGTCCTCATAAACCATGTGTGAACGTTTTTATCTTGAGGGTAAACAGACTCTCACTTGATTGTTCTTGTCTCCCAGAGTCATACAGATACTCATAGACTCAGTGAATAAGTGATACTGATAGGGCAAGGAACATGTGGTTGTTGCATGCAGACTTGCATACATGCAATTTATACCCTTTGTCATCTCAGAGTGTTACGTCCAATATTTCTGGAAAAAACGTCCGAAATGTGCCAAAAAAAATCAAATTGAGTCTCTTTCAAGACGACAAAATCAAAATGAAAATTGACCGGGCTTTAAGTTTAAGTTTTGAGCGATGGAATTCCACTTAACCCTTTACCCTATTATCAAAAAATTAATACTAAAGAATATTCATTTATACTACTCACAAGCTTCATTTCGGTGAGACTTTTCTTCCCAAACAGTTAGACAATTCCGCCTAAAATGTGAAAGCATTTCTTTATGCCAAGCCATGATGCGTCCGCCATATTGGACGATGTACAAATATGTACAACCACGAAACAACAACGTCGTGTATGCTCAACTATGATGTATTACCCATGATCATCCGGGCATGAACCTGAAGCGCGGGAAAATGATAATGCCACATGTTGCTCATATGCAGTGGGACACCGCTATTATAGCCTCTCTTATTTCTCTCACTGCGGGAGTCCGAGCGAGGGACTCCCGCAGTGAGAGAAATAAGAGAGGCTGCATTGGAGGCTACCG
>JANUFV010114681.1:0-16331 GCA_024757865.1 Epizoanthus scotinus | reverse complement strand
CGTACAGAATCCTTGAGTGGTTATATAACAGTCCCTTTATTTCGCCTCTCTCCCTATTCTCCCTTTCCCACGGCCGCGCGGCTTCTTCCTCTCCCCAATCGCCCATTTTTTTCACAGCGTGCCAAAACTCGCTCTGGACCCCTATTTTCGATCTTTTTGGCAAAGAAAGGGGCTGTTTTGCAGTCTAACCTTAAGCATGAACGCAAATTAAGTCCAGAAGGAAGCGAGACCCTGCGGGTGAGTTTGAAACGCAAGATCGGTACTTGAGTCAGCCATGCGTCTCACTAGTTCCGTGACTGTTCTAGTTGAACCACTAGCATAGTATAATAGGGCCTTTGGCCGACACCAAGCTCATTTATATTATATTATGTTTATGCATAATTGTGTGTTGTGCAAACAGCTGGTTTCTACTCATATGTAAACAATTATGTGACGTTGGCCTTATACTCAGCATTTTCTTTGTTTATTTGCCTTACTAACAGATTACGCACGTTTTTTGTTTGACATAGTTTCGACTCTGCAGGAACCATTTCGTTGATTCTGGCAAAAGAGCAAGAACACGCGATATACCACGAACGTGTGGAAACACAAGCTTGGTAGCGTTGCATGCTAGAGCCGTGGATGTTTGAAGGTAGATTTAGTGCATCCTCATTTGAGTTAATATAGTGTTACGATTTTATGACATACATCAGATGAGCTAAGTAAACATCGAAACAAGACAGTGAATCACACGATGGCTTTAAGCAGCAGGAACAAGTCTTTTGTCGTTGAAACAACAGAACAATCTTATAACGGAAAAGGTAACTATGCAAAGAACTTTCAACTGTTATAATCAGAGATAATGCTCCTTTGCTTGCATGACTATGTATTCTGGCAATTATCATTTCTCATTACATGATATCTCGTCTTAATTGTTCACTATGTTTAATATACGATTTAGTTCAATGCTGTGAAACACTGATTCGCTCATGAATTTCAAAAGAACAGTGTCATCTTACACAGATTCCTGTATATGCACGGTGCAAGAGAAATATACTCTCACAATATGATTTCATAATACTGAAGGTTATTGTATAAACACGTTGTAGACATGGGTTACCTCAATAATTGTTATAAATTATCTTTAAATCGACAGCCCACGGTTGTTTTGATTTCAAACTTAGAAAATTTATACAGACGGTTTTACAAAGATATTTCTCGCTTATTCAAAACCAAACTTACAGTGTAGCAACGTAGCAAGAACTGTTGGACAAGACAATCGGGTGAGACTAATTACCCTGCCTCAAGGCCAGCGGCCGAAGTTTCAAATATCCTGTCCTTTATACTTTGCCTTCCGGATGGCAATAACCACTACTGACACAAAGAAGACAAATGAAAATGCCTTGTTATACTGATTATTAATTATTAAATGAGTTCTTTAACGTGGAAGTCCGCATCAAAAAGTATTTGATGCTTGCTTAAGTAACAAAATTAATGAAGAAAAAACACGTCGGTGACAAACAAATAACTGAAACAGAACTTTAAGCCCAGGGGAAGCTTATGCTGATAAGCCCAGTGTTATATTTACTCCCCTGCAAGAATAAACAACATTTCTTCATTTGGAATTTGCTTTCGTATTGGCGACTCAATAGTTTATTGTCTTCGTCAAAATATGAACCGTAACTCAAGAGTTTATAAAAGCTATGGATTTAGTTTTTAAACTGACACCAGGAAGACGTGTGTCAAAGTAAATGTAGATCAAAGACTGACTATATTTGGATACGTCGACTATAAAGGGATCAGTTGTTTACTTTCTATTATAATTTAAAATGCGCGGAAATTTTCGAAGTGTGTTGTATTTCATAATTAACTGTATGAACAGTATAGTAACAGTAGTAGTAATCAGTAGTAATAATAGCAGTAGTAGAAGTAGTAGTAGTAGTAGCAATAATAGCAGCAATATAGCAGAGATAGTAGTTAAGTCTATGCTTTTTACAAGAATGAAAATATTATAAAATGATAAAATATGGACATCTTGTTATTTTTGTTGTTGTTGTTGTTGTTATTGTTGTTTTTCTTATTATTCTTGTTTCTTCTTCTTCTTCTTCAGGTATCTTCTTCTTTACTCATTTTCTTCGTTCACACACTATTTTTCAACGCTGGGTTCAGGAGACGTTTATTCTGTCAATCGCGAGCAACAAAGTATAATGATCTGAAATGTATTTGACAAAATCAAAGTGAGCATGGCGTACTTGTATTCGTGGTTGTTCGTTAGCAATAGATGGTCACAGCGAGTCTCAGCGAAATTACTTCAATTGGTTTCATCTCCATTTACCCGATATCACGCTAATCCAATACTGGATATATATGCGACTACAACTGCTGAACTAATAGTTGCAAACATCACATTCAACTTGACCGGTTCCTAAAATACATCAAAGTCAGTGCAATAAAAAAAAAATGAAATAAAACTCAATTGAGTTTAATTTTAGATGAATATAATACCACAACAATACACAGAAGTTCTACAAAAACGAATCACGTCAGTTTTGTCTGTACTGTATGGACTATATTCTAGTTAGAGTTCCATAGACGGTTGCTATTTCAGGAACCGAAAGCTCTCAATGTTGTATAATCTACTAATACTGAACTACTATGTCTACGTTTTGCATTTTGATATTGAGAAGTTTCTATCAACTTCAGATGTTCTTCTACTTCGCATTCAAATTTATCCACGTAAAGCTTCGATGAAAACTAAGATGGACGGTCATGCCAAACCTGGTGTTTATCCATCAAGTGCGTGCTATACTAGTACTGTACGATCATAATTGCTCCATTTTCAAATTATGGATAACCTTTGAAAACAATTTTAAAGAATATCCAGCTTTAGAGTAAAATATTTGTCACTCGTAAAAAGTTACCCAAGGAGCTTCTACTCGTGTTTATCGAAGTTGGAGGAGATGCACTGTTTCAACTTGCTGTGCTTTGGTATAGTTCATGTTTGATAACAGAATGATATAATGTTTTATCTCGTATATTACTATTTTGTTTTGCTAAAATCTCTTAGCGACAAGATATCTACGTTTTGGATCACTTGCTAACAAACGATAAAATATCGTTTAAAACAGTTTTGTGTTCAACTAGACTTTTTCTTTTTTGCTTTGTTATCAACCTGCACTGCATTGTTCGGATGCATTGCATAGAAACATGTCCTCTTTAGTTCTTAAAGAAATCAAGATAAATCGTAACATTTGATTGACATGAGTTAGTAGAGAAGTCTGACCAGGCTATTTTTAGCAAAGTAAGCAGAAGTGCTGATCATCCGCAACATGACTTGCTTCCTAAAGTGAAGGAGTCCTCACTTCGACTAAGGAAAGCTGGGAGTCTTTTACCTAAGGTGAATACGGAGCGGTTTAAGACATCCTTTGTTAAGAGATTATGTTTTAATTAGAGTTTTTAGATTTTTAAATTATTGTGTTTTATAATTATTGGTATGTATTTTTACCGATATTTATTTAATAAAGACATTATTATTATTATTATTATTATTATCAGCTAATAAGTGAAGAGTAAAAAACTGCATGAAACCATAATTACTATGTGTTGACTGAAGCTATTGTATGTTTGCTGTGAATAACATTTATTGGATGCCTTCCACCGTTTACAATCAGTATATAGTATTACTAAAACAATACAATACAATACAGTACAATACAATACAGTACAATACAATACAATACAATACCATGCAATGCAATGCAATACAATACGAAACGATACGATACGAAACGATACGGTAATTTCACTTTAGACTTGAGTCACATCTAACAAAATTGAGAGACGGCTGAGAGGTCTGTGTAATAATTTCAAAATCTGTCTTGAAGAACGACAGTCAGATTTCTAAGTATCTGCAATATTTGGCAAATATGTTGCGATTGATGGTTAAAGGTGTCAAATGCAAATAAATTGTCAATGCTAAACAAAAATATAAGGCCCTGCACTTTGAAAGAGTTAATATTTTGATCAGAAGCGTGGCTTTGCCATGAATTTCGTACAATAGTAAGCAGAAAATGAAACGCTTGTAGTTTTTGTGTTTTTTCCGCCATGTCGATGCACGCAAGCTCGTTATAATATAAGTTGGTTGGTTGGGTTGACAAAAAGTAAACATACAGTGCAAATGAGCAGCAGCGAACTCATGCCAATTACAGTCGATAAATCAATCAAGCTGGCAAACACTGGGGCTAAACAACAACTACTGCCTGGATACGGTTAAAACTTGTTATTGTTTAAATTCATGCTATAAAAATGGTGGGTCCTTTGTCACCTCAGAGCTGTGTACGCGCCATTTGCTTCCGTTGCAAAATCAAAGATTGCCCACGTAATCATCAACAATGAATTTTCATTGGTATAGATCTTCATTTTCTATTCCATTTAAATGTTAAACTGACCTATACAGCTTCAAGAGTTTTCATCAACAAATATGCCAAACTTTTAAATTAGCAATTGTTAAAAAGAATAATTAATTGTGCACGTGAGATATTTATAAATCTAGAAAAAATCAGCGAATAACGCGATATAAGATAGATAAACTGAAAGCTCAAAATTGAAATATGTGCTCATGAACTGTTAATGTTGAACATTTTGTGATAGCTAAAGTACTGAATGTCTCCTGCTTTGTTGGTCATTATTGATTGACATAACGAGTTTGCCGAAACCTCAAACAGAGCGAGAAAAGACTGTAATAGAAACACTCACAGCTGTTGGCTGGGAACTACGCACGTATGTATGTATGTACGAATTGTCAATCTAGAGTAAATTATTAAACTCAACAAGCTCTCGAAACCAATAAAGAAAAAAACCCTTCAATATCCTACACAAAAACCGTTTCAAAAGATCTTTTAATAGTTATTAATATTTGAGACAGATTTTCTACTTTAGCTAAAAGAAGACATGCAAATTATTACTAGATATCAACTGCAAGATTAGTTAAATCTATTACTAGAGATTTTCCTCCTAAAATCTGTTTGAGAAAGAGAGTTTCGGTTACTTGGCACAATGCCGTTCTCTTTTGGAGAAAACATTACGTTACTCATTCACTTTTAATCGTTGCCTGGCCGCTGGTTAATCTACCGCATGGAAAGGATTATATATTCTAACAATGTTTGCGGGAACGTTTATTCAGAGAAAATCTATTTAGATATACAAAGGAGAAAGGAAAAGATACCAGAACAATGTTCCTTGCGTGAGGCGATAACTCCAGGTACATCTCGGGTGGGAGAATGCGTTCCTTCACGTAATACAATACTTGTCTTTGAGACTTGTTCAAAACAGGGACAATTCAGGAAGGATGTGCTTCTCTACGAATTAACGTGACTAGAAATTCTAACCGCCGCGGATAAACTACATTACATTGTGAACGTTGTTGGGTTGGTCATGCTCTGTCACCTCGGGGGCGCTAAGCTTTAATTATTTTCTTTATTGATAGAATTATGTCACTATCACTTCCAGCCACAGAGTATAGAAACAAAAGGCCAACTAGTTATTGAATACTTGCATTCAGGTGTAATTATGTCAAACACAATGTACTGACTAAATCAATATATCATTATTGATGTGGGATTAGGCTCAAAATGGCCCATGGGTGGCAAAGATCGTAGACTATTCTATACTAAAGCAATTAAACTTGTTGGTTTTTGTCAATAGTAATACGATTTTATTTTTATAACTACACTAAAAAGCTTAGTTATAAAACGACCAAAACTTTGTTTGTACGCTTTCATAATCACTGACAACTTAGGATACAATAGAACATTACACACCGCAGAGATAAAGTTGTAAAAACTTGTTTGCGAGTTTTTGTATTGTCGAATCGTTTATCAAATCTCACTACAACTTCAGTTAAACACGTCCAAGGTTTCTAAACTTTATGCCGCACAGATTCTGGAATTCAGTTTCTTTACAAAAGTTTCTTAATTTACAAGTGCAGTGTGCTAGTAGTATTAAACTCAAAACGTATACGCTCGCGTGCAGCCGAATTCCTGAGTTATAAAAGTGTCTACATAAAACGTTTGAAACAATCTTGAGAGCTAAATCAGGCTTGACAACTCAGTGTGGGCCACTGACCCCCCACCCCCAGTGGATATAGTTTGTACCAACGTTGTCCTAACAAACCGGGGAATGTTGTGCTAAATACAACTTGCCACGCAAACGCTAAATCTTCGTTCAATTCTTCAAAAAGTTTTTTTCTTAATCATTGTACCGACTGGGAATTTACGTGAGTTCCTGAATGATATTTAGCAATTTTGCTGTACCCAGATTCTAAATTCAATTCACCGGCACTTGTTAAACGCATGTAAAACAATGAGCACTATACGATTCTTGCCGTATTATAATTGTTTACAACAATTTTTGTTGTGTCTTCATGAAATTTATTGAATAGAAATTGACATTTATATTAACATTCATTTTGATCCGAAATGTCAGATATTTTTGACAAAAAGGTTCACGAAAACACAAAACTAAAATATATTTTTAAGAAATTATAAAAGCGCCCTTTGAATATACTTTGAATGTAGCTTTTGAGGATCCCGAATACATTAATTACATCCCAGCTGCCTTCGGTGGGGAAATTCATCTGCCACAAATTAACAATTACTCTAGAATAAAAGTCAATATGATACTGTAAATAGCGGTGTTTTGTTACCAAAACCCAGGCAAATGAAGAACGTGTTCAGATCGACCTGTACCTGAAATACCCTTTATAGATTGCAATACAGAACTTAATATTATTGGATGACAAGAAGATTGTATGGATACAAATCCTGATGGCGTGATGGTCCCAACTTGACTGTTGCCTCTATTAGTTTGCTTTTTAAACTGTGAAAATGGAAATAAATCTAACACAACAAAATCACCTTCATATTCTGTTCCCACAATGAATGCTTTTAAACTAATAGACTGATTAAACAAACCGCCGCTCGTTGTTTAGGAACTTGAAAATTAAAGGAGTGTAAATTAGTACCCTTCCGCCATAAACATCTGCCCTGGCGTGGAAGAGATATGAAATAATATTACCCTTACGGCCATCTGCACTTGCTGGGATTGATGAATTTTTGCAAAAAGAACAAGAACCAAGTTAAGTGAATTCGAACGGAAATCAATAAAGTGCCCACATCCGTACCGGAATCTTTGTAAAAGTTGTAATTATCATATGTTGATATATATCCCAACTTTAGCTTTTTCGTTTTTAGATCACGGAGACAACTTAGTGTGTTTTGGGACAGCTTGTCCCGGATATAGCAGAATCAAAATGTCAAGACGTCACGAGACAAATACTAAATTTAATAAACGCTTTTATTTGGGATCACTAAAAAGGTTGCTTAGTATCGATACGATTTTGCTGGCGCTTAAAGCCAAAATCTTTATAATTGAAGTTTGAAAATTAAACCTAGTCTATTTGTTTCTTTGTTTCAGGAGGAGCTCTTATGTACACAAGATCACACAATTCAAGCACAGGACACGGTCAGCAATACATTGAAGACGTCTTATGTACACAAAGCTTTAAGTATTATCAAATGCAATTTTATTAACTATATTTACAAAGCCGGTTAGATCAACATGGTTCTATACAATGACACTCTTTATGAAGGAAAGATCCCTAGTTGTGTTTTTTTGCAATATCTGTTTTAAATATTAATTTTAAATGTAAGGCGTTGACTTCAAATGTGCAATTATTTATTCTCGGCTTTTTAGTATGTTCAGTCATTGAAACCGTTCTCACCTCAAGAACTAAAATTGTCTCAATTATGTCGTAGTAAGTAAGAAGGAAAGTGCATGCAGGTATATCATACAGACAGTGATAGTTTGTCAGTCATAAATAAAATAATGTAGGTTCATTTATTTTCTGTTGCTACCCAGCTAGCCATGTACTCTGCTGCATAAATGCTTAAATTGTACAGGCTATCCTTTTTTCAATCGTCCTGAAAACTCAGAGCCGAGTATTTTCTAACTAGAATATTATCTTTTTTTGACTTCCATTGTGTATTTAACATCTCTTATACCATCTGTGAATTGAATTAACCTTAAGCAATAAAATTCAAGGATTACTTGTGCTAAAGTTCATTCAAAGATAATCGTGCTTTCTACTTCAAAAACTGCTACTTTGCAAGTATATGCAACTCACGTTAACTATTCAATTTGATGGGTATTAGTATAAAATACGCCGCATCAAACACAACAGTGTACAGTTCTGATATAGATCACGATGAAGTTCATCTGTGACAGGCACACGGGTAGTGGTATGATCCAGGGAAGTTTGGATAACTTCTCGTCGTACTCGCGGGTTCGCCAAGGCGGTAACTCGTGCTTGGATAGCCGGTAAAGCCCCGAGAGGTGGACAGCGAGTGTGACTCGCCGTAACTTCCAAGTAGACCCACTCGCGGTCGAATGGCCTGAGTAAGGGAGGTTGATCGCTCGGATGTAGAGTCGTACGGTAGGGGCAGAGACATTTCGGCCAAATCTTGCGATGTTCTCAGGTGTGGGTAGTGGTAAGGCGTCAATCCCGACGTGAATGTATGGTACAGGAAAGGGTTTTCTCTGCACAGCAGAGAGTGGCTGCACTTCGGTCGACGTGGCTTTCGCCTTCTGCGAAAATTTCTTTTGGAGAACTCAAGGAGGTCCTTTGGATGGATCATCCAGTAATGACCTTTCCCGTTTTCTGCGCGACTGGCTTTGACGAAGCAATCATTGCTGGAGAGGTTATGTCGCACGCTATTGCGCCAGCCAGGCCCTTTCTCCTTGTCAAAGTGCGGATAGTGCTTGGCGATGTAGCTGTATATGGAGCTCAATGTCATTCTCTTGGTCGGTACGCTAAGAATCGACTGCGCAATTACAGCCACAAACGTTTCAGAATTCCGATCGTCTTCTTTGGAGCTCTTTTCTTTCTCGTCAGCTTTCTCGTCATCTTTAGAATTGCTGCTCACCTCAAAGGACGACACTGCTCTCTCATCCGCACCTCCATCCATTTCTCGTCTCTCTGATTCAATAACTTCAGTTTCAGCCAGTTCTTTCTCAATCTTTACCTCATGCTCTCGAGAGTCTTCGAGAACCAATTTCTCGCTTGTTCCGTAGATGCTCCTTTCGTCTAGTCCTCTCATTGTTCGAAAGTCAGTATAGCTGAAAGCTGACATCCGACTTGGGTGAAGCATAAATTGACTCAATGAAGACATGTCCACTCTAGATAAATTTTTCGACTCGTCTTCTATTCTCCAAAGATCACTGTTGATGCTTGAGCTGAACTTGACCACGGCCACCACAAATCTGATTAATTAAAGCCGCATGAGAGGTTTTATAGCAACCTTGACCAGCACGATATACATAAGCATTTGTTTGTCGCCTTCGAGGGGGGTCCCCATACTTCCGTTAAGCAGGTGTGTGGGACTTTCGCGTCATGCATCTGTTTGGATACCGCCGACATAAACACAAGTGGACCAACTGCATTAGTGTATACTAGTTTTTGTACATACGCTTGCAGAGAGTCCGCGCGCCATTTCCAGTGTTCTTAGTGAAACAATAAACACTTTTTAGCTGTTTAAAGTGACAGTAATGTATACTACTGACAAGCGCTCGGGGCTCTTAAATATACACTTTCGGCTTGTTTTATAGTAAGGTATTTTTAAAAAGTATGTTGATTAGAGAAAAAGGTAGACATTTTTGTGAATGAATACATGTTAAAATTGATAGGTGAGAAGTTTCACTATTGCGTTCATTGCTGTCGATTATAAAGATAAATACACTAGCTATTTAGTGCGTTACGCTTCGTGACGTTTTGTATCTTTATTTGAGCTATGAACACCTTCAGACAGATCCGTTGTCTAAGAAACTAGAAGTACTGTATTGGCGCCTTTAGACTTTAGTCTTTTGTGTTTTAGCCTTGTTTAATGAGCGAACATTCTGTAAAGTGAGCTGTATCATGCATGTAATTGAGATAGATAATGATATGGTATTCGGTGTGAAAGTCAGCGAGAGGTCTAATTAGCCAGTTAGGGGAAAAAAGCCCGGTTGCTGCAGGTGATGAGAAAGTTTTGCACACTTCGTTAGCGCTACAAGTTTATACGTTTAGAAATGAATACCACGCCGTTTATCAGTCAATATAGACACCGTTTTTGCTCACAAACTTTAACAACTCGGTGTGAATAATCCTTTAATTATAGAATGACACGTCTTCAAGAGCTTTGACACTACTAATTTCGCAACGAAAACATTGCTTGTACTCTATATGATACTTAGGTACAAACGTAATTGCTCTAATAAGAAATTATCCAATTGAGCTCTTTACAATACTAGTATGAGAGTAACGCTTGTTATGAGTGAAAATTGTGGTTATGGATATGTATAGTTTTAGGGCAAGGTGTGATAAAACTGCAACATAATTCCAATAGCGAGCTTGAGTTTTAAAAAGGCGTAGTCGAGTAAATATGGCTTAAAGTTATATTCACGCCCCATACTTTATGACTTTTACAATTAAATTTCCAGCGGATTGAATGCAAAGTCACGTGACAAAGAACCGCATTTTTCATCAATTTCTTTCGAGATCAAAATGTGTAACTGTAGGTTGTTGAAGAGATTTCGCTATGCCTCAATCACATTTCTCTAGCGTCCTAACTGTAAACCGACTACGTCCTGTAACGGATGATTATTGTTTCTCCTATCCAACTGTGCATTAAATCTATTTAATTTAGTCTTGTGTTTGCAAAAACAAATATTTTTCATTAGTTGACTGCATGTATTATTCATAATTGCTGAGCAATAGTATACCTGAAAGCACTTCGGTTTTCATTTGCAGGGAAATGTCAAGTATGCACAACAGACCAGAACAGAACAGTTCTCTATATGAAGAAATTGATATCATTTTCACACAGCTAAGCTTGTTGTGGAAACACTAGCAAAGCTCTCATTAGCATTCATCCATACAATTATAACCAAAATAAAGATTTGTAGACATGGAATTATTATAACGAGTTGCGACAAAATGTATAATAGGTACAATGCTTTAAAGTTTTTCTAAAAGCGTGACCAACTATTCAATTTCAGTATCAACGCTCTTAAGTACATCGCAACTTTGTTAGCTGCAATTTCTATAGGAAGTTACTTTCTTTCAAATCTTCAGATCTGCAAAACGTCTCATTAGAGTACGTTGATTGTTAAAGCGAAAATATTGTCAAACTTTTGTGTTTCAGATTGCAGTTCTATTGAAAATATATTCTTTATCTGATTCTCTTATCCGAATCCAAGAATACTGAAATGTGAAATCTCAATCTTGATATGTGAGCCCAACTCTTAACATCTGTTCAAAATTCATTAAAAGAAAAGGGAACATTATAAAAATACAATTTTTTCACACAATGAGCTTTGGCACATGTTTTTAAAAAGTTTTTGAAAGGGGATACATAATACAATTGACAGAATTGTCGGTAATCAGGACATCAAGACAGAAAACAAAGAAGAACTATGCATATTAGGTATTCATTTACTAAAACGTCAATTCAAAAGAGACAATATATCAAAACCGCGGAAGACTCAAGAAGAAAGACGAAATGATAAATTTTATATTATGTTTTCAGATTGAAAGACCGGAAAGTTTGTTCCGTTTAAATCTCCAATTTCTTCGTTGTCTCTGAATACTTCCAAAGTAAATTTATATCTATGAACCATCCCTTCTATAACATTGAACAATATAGTTCTATCTTTAAAAATCAGAAGATACCTGGATAAAGATATTCCAGAGAAGATTAAATTGGAAACATTTGGCCTAATTTGTAATCTAGCTTCATTGTAGTGGTATAATTTGACTGATTAAACCTTCTGCTTACTTCAACGATGACTCAGTGAATTGTTAAACTCTGAGGCAAACTAAACACTACTTTTAATTCAGTCCTATTGGCACTGAACTTTTCGTTTAAGTTTTCGGTTTTGTTATTATTGATATAAATAAAAATAAGTGTTGAAGTCTGACCTTATTTCCTATTGCTGACGTGCTCTCTAATATAAAGATATAGTTTTACACATGACAGATATATAAAAAAATGCAAGGCAACAAATTTACTTCAATTATATTTTTCATAAGCCAAATGTCAACCATAGAGAAAGGTTATGCTTTATAATTTGTTTGTGATAAGTGTTAATGATGAAATCGAACTGGATACTACTGAAAGAAATACTAAAATCAAACAATCACCCTTTATATTTTAACACAATTCCGGCTCCCTTGACGCTTGAGGGGGAGGGGTACTTAAATATTTTATTGAAACAAGAAAGATGACATACATATCTATATCTATACCTATATCTAATTTTCAAACCTGTAAGAGATAATGATCAGCTACAAACTGTCCTCATTCCCACTTTACCTTTAATTCTAGAAACACGGGAATGCATAGAACCAAACACATAAGGACGCATTAACGTGCACAGCAAGTAAGATAAATTGCCTTTGTCTCAGATCTAAATTACTTACAATTAAAATTATTCCCGTTGTCTACAAATGCTGTTCTTGAGGCAGCATATTTTGTATTTCGTGAGAAAGAGGGATATCGTAATTGCTAGTGAACTGGAACCGTGTGATTTTATTGGTAGGAAATAAACCCTACATATCTATTCAAGAATCCTATTTTATTTGATTCATTTGATGGTTGTAAACAAGCTTTTATCTTGTCCGAAAACGGCTTTCTGGAAAATCCTATTTTTCAAATCGGTGTAAATTGAATTATAAACTCGACAATGTAAAAATGTTGAGTTTTAATACCAAAGAAAAGTTAAACTTTTTTAAAAAGGATGAGAACATAAGATAAGAGGGTTATTATACAAATTAATTACACTTTGGACCAACACGAGCAATGATAAATTAAGTCGTTTTCTCTTGTAAGTATTCACAGCACAATGTTTAGTACGATTCAACAAGGCCTTGTAAGGTTTCACAAGCAACTCATTATTAAGAAGAGCGAATGGAATTGTAATATTTTTAAGTTATAGTGCAATGTGTAATATAAGGATACTAAAAAGGCTGGTTGTATATGTACCTATAGCCTCATCCATAACTTTCTTTTAAATGCTTACACTTTTGTTTATAACTATGAATGTGTTGACCATTATCACATCTCGTGTGTTTCAAGGCTCTCCTAGTGTTCAACTAAAACACATCAGCTATTTGTTAAATCTATGTTGCTATTGTTAACAAAAGCTGTTTCAAAAAATATGTGATCGAAACTTGTAGTTATAGCCATAGCTGCAAGAATAATATTGTTTTCTAACATGTTACCTGTCATAAAATGTATACGTTTTTGCCACAAAATAAACCAGACTGGTTGACATAGAAAAGTTCATCAAACATCTCTGTTCGTTACTATGCTATAAGCGTTTTGTAGTTCGAAAGGCCAGGAGCTTTTTGTTACGAAATAATTGTTGTTGATATGTGTCGAAGTTGACAAACTTTGTTACATCTGTGCTTTGTGTATTCGGTCGCATAAATATTCTACACTAACCCAAAACCCCAAAGTAGTTTGACTAATGATCGTTTTTGCGAAAAACTAAATTTTTGTGTATTTCTTGTGGTGTATTCGCTTGCATAAATATTCTACATTAACCCCAAACCCCAAAGTAGTTTGACTAACAATCGCGAGAAACTACATTTTTGTGTATTTCTTGTTCAAACTGTCTTAAATGTTTGAATTTCAGCGCTGTATATTGTGCGAAGTATACAAGTCTTACTCCTTGTAAGAACTGATACTGCTTGATGCTACAGTCTTCAGTCATTTCTTATATAATTACCGCAAAGGACAAGCAAACCTGATTATCACACATTATTAATTCCAACATTGCTTCAATCCTGAATATATATCATGATATAGTTAGTTATGGTCTACTCCCTGTCATAATATATATTCTGACTATACAAAACGAATAGAGCAACACAGCTACAAGTTTATTGCCACTTCATTGATCATATTCGTAAAAGAAGAAATGATATCGTTGTTTTAAGGTTCATATTTGTGAATATGCGAAGTTTCTATTTTTCTGCTAGCAATACCGCAGATGTTCTGTTTAGAGAATTGTGAAACAGAAATTGCTGCTGAGTTAGCTTGTCTGTTTATTGCATTATGTATAGTGTGAAATTTTGCGAAAACTATATTTTGCAATTATGAAAATTTGGGGTTTTTGAAGGATTTAATAATTACGATATGCAAGGATATGTCTCACACAGAAAATGTACTACAAATACTAAAAATATAGAGAAATTAAAATGTATTACTAGTTTACAGAGTCTAAAACTCTGTATATCTTGCTCTGACGAAGGGCTAACGCTCGAAACGTCATCTCAAACCTACCACCCTCACGGCGAACAGCATAACATCAACTCCTACAGTTGATTAAATAAATCTCTGTATATATTAGGCTATTTTAGAGTTGTGTTAGCGAAAGCTGTTGAGTTACTTTTAGTGAATAAAAGTACAAGATTTAGTATATAAATCAAACATTGCAGCTCTGATGCAGAAATAAAAATAGTTTCTTAAAGTAGAGACAGTTTTTGCTTTTAATTTTTATTGCTGCATTCTACTATACGCCAGTTTTGTAAATGTGGGCCGTAAAATCACAAAAATTACAAAATTTAAATTCTAAAATTCCATGCCATTTTGTGGTCTTCTCTCAAGTTTGTATTGCATTTATATCAAACGATTTCTATACTATCAGTGGATCGATAAGATCAGATCAGTTTTCCCTTAATAGTACTGGTATTCCTCACACCCAATACTGCATTTATACCATGCTTGTATACCACACAAAGCTGACATACATTCATTTGTGCTTCCATAAGTTTCTTTCTTTCCCGAAATTAGTTGTTGCACCAGTCGGTTGCAATTGGTTACAATGAGTGCACAGGAAGTTGCTCTTACTAACTGGTGCGCCTTTCGCAGGATAAAGCTCCCATCTTCGGCTGAGTACATGGGGAGACGCCTTGCCTTCTTCACTGCTTCATATTGGCATTTATAACCACAGTTATGATTGTTGATTTATCAGAAATAATTGTTTGTAATCATTCACTTTGAAGTTTGAAACTGAACTTGTGCTCCAAGTGTCTCTAGGTCATAATGTGCAACAATCTCACATACAAAGTATGAATGTTTTCAAGGACGATAACATCAAGTAACTGCTTGTTTTCCTTGTTATAGATTTCCAAAATCATTCAATTCTAACCTTCGGAGCCAAATTACTTAATAAGCTTCTCTATCATGTCGACTTGTGTCTTCCGTCTAGATCAGCTCATCACGGCTCAATTCACATTCAACACAAAAATGGAGGTGAAAATGTAAAACATGGTCCTAAATAATACTCGATAAATAGCAAGATTTTCGTACAGAAACAGAAACCTGTAATGAATTAAATTAACAGCTCTCAGTTTTCTTATCTTAAATTGTCAGAAAACGCCTATAGTTTCAGATAAGTATTGTTTATTTTGACTTGCGTAAGTTCATTTTGATTTCGTTTTATAGAAAGGGAAACTAATCCTTTACTAGCAGTAAACGCAGCTTTTCTGGTAGAAAATGATAAGAATAGTACTCCGTATTACCCAGGCAACGTTTGAATATATCTTGTTGAATGTTTTATGATAAACCTTGGTAGATGAATTTTACAACTATAACTTCGTATGCAACAACACAGATCAAAGAAGACAAAACCCCATTAAATTATTGATAACAGAAAAATAAATAAGACAGTAACTCCATTAAAATTGCGTATTTTCAAGAGCACGTAATTACTGCGCTATAAATTCGTTTAGACATATCGATGTTTTGGTCGGTTTTTCTAAAAGGTTTTAAGATCCTGCGACTTCCGATACATTTAGAACTTGGCCGTTCGAGTCTGTTCTATTCCGTTTGATCATTACGCACTAAAAACTACCCAAACACCTGCTGTCTCTTACAAGCTGTGCAGCCTCATGGCAAACAGAGAAATAATAAGAAATTCTCAGTTTTTAGAAACAAGTGAACGGGTGTTTTCAAGATTATTTTCTCTATAAATTGTGTTAACAGTTGCATTAAATTCCTTATTAGTTTTATCAGACCTTTTAACAGTACGCAAGCGAGTTGAAATATAAAACAGGTATATATACAATGACCCACAAATACAGTAATTTGATTTATGGTTATGGTAAAACTTCACCATGACCAATCCCCCCAGATATATGAGTTGACCAGAAGGCTAGTGTATAACTAGTATTAATACTCTAGTGGACTAGTTTTGAAAAAAACTAGGGATTCTACGTCGGCGAGTAGGTCACATTAAGATTTATTTAATCA
>JANUFV010114570.1:0-14878 GCA_024757865.1 Epizoanthus scotinus | reverse complement strand
CGCGTACTCAAAATATATAGGCGCGTACTCAAAATATATAGGCGCGTACTCAAAATATATAGGCGCGTACTCAAAATATATAGGCGCGTACTCAAAATCAGAAGGCGCGTACTCAAAATCTGAAGGCGCGTACTCAAAATCTGTAGGCGCGTACTCAAAATCTATAGGCACGTACTCAAAATATATAGGCGCGTACTCAAAATCTGAAGGCGCGTACTCAAAATCAGAAGGCACGTACTCAAAATCAGAAGGCACGTACTCAAAATCTGAAGGCGCGTACTCAAAATCTGAAGGCGCGTACTCAAAATCTGAAGGCGCGTACTCAAAATCAGAAGGCGCGTACTCAAAATCAGAAGGCGCGTACTCAAAATCTGAAGGCGCGTACTCAAAATCTGAAGGCGCGTACTCAAAATCTATAGGCGCGTACTATACACAGTTGAGCACCTTAAGAATGCTGTCGTCATAGTAGTGAGAAGAAACCTCTGCTGCTGTCGAAGCCTGAAGTCATGTTGAGTAAATATAATACTTCAGAGAAACCCGCATGTCAAAAACAAAATGATGCCGAATGCGCTTGACATTGCATTGTTAGAAACAATGAATATTTAGTTTTTCTCATAAACAGCAAGATGCATCTGACTTTCTCGTCAAATATATATTTTTAAATTAAAATGAATCAACATTTTGAAATTAATAAATTTAAATTTATCGAGTATTATTTGAGGATAATACCTAAGACTAAGTATATGAACTCATGAAATTGATAATCTAATAAGAAATTGGTATCAAAGTATCAGTAAAATTTTATAAACAATTATGTGTTATTTTTCAGTCGTATTCCATTCTGGGTTTTTTAAATTTCAAGCAATAAAACGGTAATTTACAACATGAGGTGGATTGCCATTTGTCGGGTATGTCAGGCCGCCGAGAGAACTGGTTCTTACGATTATAATGGCAAGGCCAAGGCGCGCCCGAGCATTTTGTCTCGCTAAACTTACCAAATTCCCGCCGTCCGCCAAATGGAAAAATTACTGCGCGCTCGACACCAATCCATTCTTTCCTAGAACCAGTTCCGATAGTTGTCGAGTTCTAGACCCGACAAATTTAATAAAAATAATCAACGAAAACTAGTAAGTTCCATTTTCCAAAAAATATCCTTGTGTGATGTGACGCCTGCCCGTGATATATATCCAGTTTTATAAAACTTTAGCCAATCAGAACGCGCGTTATATAGTGTCTATTTTCTAATAAAATGTTCTTATGCTCCAATACTTGAAGTTCATTCTGTTTACACTGCACCTAGAAGCAGAATAACGAGAATACTCTGGATTATTCCAAAGCGATGCACTCTTCGTATATTGCACCAATGTAAACTATACTGATACATTTTGATGCATAGATAGAGTTGCTGCATTAGCTTGTTTGTTTAGTACACTTTTTGTTCTCGTAGCTAGGTGGAGCAGTTCAATGAATAAAAATTAAATTATAAAATAGGGAAGATATATGGCGCTTTGGTTGGCCAAGTGGCGGCAAAGGAATGTTTATATCAGAGGATACTCGCTGTAGCTTGTTATTCATATTTTATAAAAACAATACGAAGTGTTTTTTAAAGGCAATCTTTAATGTAATTTATATTAATACTTTGTACTATATTGTTAACAAAAAATAAATTTGTAATAATCTATTGTGGTATATGTGCTCTCATTTGCGTGTTTAACGCGCTAATCAATTACGCGCTATACCAATAATACAGTAATACCGACAAGACGAAAAGACCCAATGTGCGACATTATGCCAAAACGGGAGTAATTCTACACAGGCGCGGATCCAGTACAAGTATACGGAAACCGGCCAGAACTCTAGAAGTTAATAATTTTTAAACTTCGGTCGGGGGGCGAAACCTCGAGAATTCACCTGTGTGAAGGTTTGGCGACACTTTCACTTGCATTTGCGCAAATCTGAACTCATCTTAATAACCGAGTGGAAGGTCTGTACGGAAGATTATATTGCCCGAGTTATCGACTGTACAGAGCGGGCGGAAGAGAGGTCTGTGCAAAAGACTTAGCAAAATATTCTCACGTACAGACCGACCAAAAGAGGATATTAAGATTTTTATTATATGGTTTTTCACTTGCTTACGAAATGTTTGCAAAACAAACGATTAAGTTGCTGGTCTGTAAGTCCGTATAGCGAGAGGTCTGTACGGGTGAAATGCAGACCAAACTTTAAGCCAATCACAACGCAGGGATTAGTTACAAACCTGGGAATCTAGCTTGCCATATAATAAATGATGTTATTGGATTTCTCGCCACAGGGCGATATTTGGCGCAGATCATGCCGAAAACACGTGTACTGATTAAAAGATTGAGCTGTCTGCCATATAGTTAAGTTTCATTCCAGAGAATGTAACAGATAATGTTTTAGAGAACAACATTTTCAAATTTTTACAGGCGAGTATGACCCCGGACCCCCATGCCGGTTAGCACCTTCGGCACTCATCGTTTTGAAAACAGGCCACACTTTTTCCTGGATCCGCGCAGCCCTTGTCTTTCTATCTCCAACCGTAATCCACTATTTCAGGAAATTATTTTGATCATAATATGTATCACTGAATGGCACGAAATATGATGCAGAACACATATGGACCCCTCTAAACTTTTATTTGAACACACAAAGATGCATCTTAGTACAAATTGAAGTTAAGTCTTCTCATATTCGTACGCACCGTTTGTTAATGTATATCACTACAGAATCAGTTCCCGTCAGTAAACGTGATCTACTCATAAACCAATGCGCACCTGTTCGTTATGTCACTATGGATGTGATCTCCTGAAGCTCCTGCTCAACAGATTCCACGAAGCCAGGGAAGTTGCTGTCGGTCAGACACAGGCGAATGAGGGTGTTCAGTTGATCGGTAGGTGTGTTGGAATACTGGATGTTCTTAGACGGGGGCATATCACGTGTTACCAGCTGAAATGCAAAGGAGACAGTGAATTAACCCTTGAAGGGGCTATGTCACTGTAATCAGTGATGTAGAAAGAAACTGGTTCACGGTCTATTTGCCCGGCTATTAAATTGACACGGACCGGCTATTTACGAGAGAGAAAGATCTTAAACTTTATGACATGCCTACGAACGCCCTACAAACTTCTGTATTCGGCTGTTGAAAATCCATGGACCCCCTTAAAACCAGCATGGACCTGCTTAGCAAAAATCTGCTGCATCCCTAGGTAATGCGATGCTCTTTAGTCATGTCACAAACAAAACCTTTACAGTCATGAAACACAAGTTGTAAGCTCAACAGGATAACAAGAAATGTTAAAAAGGTTATATATTGTGAAAACAAAGTGTCTAAATACAAGCAATACAATTTTGACAGCGAATTGGATCTGACTTATTTAATGTGTAGCCTGGACCGAAATAAGATTGAGAGTTTATAATCCGTCTTAATCTTCCCCAATTTTAACCATCCACGTTCCCTTACGAATTATTATAAATGCTCTTATGTTTTTTTCTTTCAAGGTAACCTGTTATTTTAAGGTTTCCATTGTTTTATGAAGAATTTCTTACATAGCCCCTTTAAAGTGTCTGAACATAGTTTTACAGTTTTAAAAGGGGAGCTACTCTCATTTCTAATTAATTCGATACACAAGCTTCAATATCAATTTATAGTTGACCCAGTACTTGATGTTATTTCACTGACTACATTTCGCATATCACAAATATTCAAGGATGTTTCCATGACAACCAGTAACCTTACAAAACAACCTTACTATTTTCAAAATACTATAGTTTCTCAAATTACTCTACTCCATAACGTTTTTTTAAACTTTGCAAAATTAAATATTACTAGTAGAAAAATGATCTTACGCAAAATCAAAGTTTCTAACAAAGATTGTTTCGAGACAAGTGACACAGAGGTATTTATTTACTCCCTTAATTAACCGTTTTTTCGGTGGGTCAGATTTGTCTCATAATTTGAGAAAGCATGTTCCTATGCTAATATTACTTCTTTTAAAATGTAACAAAATGTTATTAGCAGATTTTTTAAAAGAAATTGCTGTATTTTGTCATTTTAAAGGCTATTTTTAAAGGTATTTTGTTGCCATGGAAACAGTAGCGCAACCTAAAGCAAAAATGTGTCTATAATCTGTTGTAATATATTTGCGTTAAGAGAAAGAACTAAAGAGTTATCACCTACTGAAAAGTTCCATGCTTATGTCAACCAATAACTATTCAGATATCCTAAATATATGAAGCCTTTTTGAATAACATGAACGTACAGAGGGACATTTTGATCCCCAACATTTCAGATATCTTTTTGACACAAAAACATAGTAACAACCTCTGGGTAGGCCAAGCAACAAACCTTCTGTCCTAGTTCCTTTACAGTTGCTGCTTCTGGCTGATATGAATTACTCGCTCCACCGGTTGCCTCTGCTGCAGCTGTCTTTTGATGCTGGGAATCATTTACAAGAATTGATTGCAAGTCCCCTTCGATCTGCACTTGGGAGTCGCTTTCTCCGGCTGCCGATACTTCTTTCAGTGGCAAATGCGGTGAGATGCTGCTCACAAAGTCTCGACAGTTCTCCACTGAGGTTAACGCCGAGGCAGTTGCAGCAAATTTGATGCGAAATCTTCTTGATTCGTTCTACAATGATATGGATAATGCACATCACTGCCACATCTAAAGTATGTCACTCCGCTTCTAAGAAACCAAACAGCTTCTCTTGATAGTTTTAACAGTAAAATAGTAAAGTAACGTTATTTAAGGTCGGTAGTTCAGTCAGCTGCCAAAGTTGGTATAAATGGAAGCCTACGGTGAGCACTTTACCCCCTCACTCTGTCAGTGCTCCGTTTTAAGGGTATTTAAAGCTACAGCTACACGGAACAGAGAGAAGTCGAAACAGACGTTGGTGTCACTGAGGATCGAGCCTGGACCTTTGACTCCGAAGACCACGCTCTACCCAACTGAGCTACCCCTGCTCCTACCAAACTTTCCCAGCATACTGTAAATATTCCAGTCCATAAGGACACAGATTATGCATTAGTTTATCAAGTTTGTTCAGTTTACACATTACGATCAAGTAAATCAGTTACACGAGAGAGCACGCTCACCTGATATCAAATTATTTCTTGTTCTTAAAGTTTTTCAGTTGGCTTTTTCGACCGAAACAACAAACGAACATACCTAGCCCCCCAAAATATATGTACCCAACCCCCTTTATGTGACATGCCCATGTATAAATGCTTTAAAAGTACGGGGAGTACCGTATGGCTTGACATTTTTGCGGGTAAAAAGTTTTGCAAATTTGTAGATTTTGAGTATTTGCGGATTTTAAAGTTTGCGATTCTAAAGGTAGCATTTTTCCCAAAGGGAATTTATTTTTGCAAGTTTAGCGATAATTCCAAAAACATAAAGAAGAACAACAGTAATGGAAATACATGTCTTTCAACTCTCAACTTCAGTTTGTGGTGGTGGTTGAGCTTAATTTGCGCCACTAGCGATCTTTTCCTGCACGTATTCCGAATGGTACAAATTTTTTGCGAATTTTAATTTTTGCAGGAATTCCTTTTTTGCAGGGATCAATTTTTGCAAATTTCCGAAACTTCACAAAAATTGGAAATTATAACTTGATCATTTTCTCTTTTCCTTTGTGTATCACATATTCGTTTCCATTGTTCCTTGTGGGAAGGAAAGCGGATTAGTGGAAGTGGAAATCATAGTTTTGAAGCTCAGCTATTAGCTATTGATACAGAAGAGACGCGACCTCAAGCACTTACGTTCAGTTTGGAGATGAACAGCATGCTGTCTCCTTTAACAAAGCCACGAATCCACTTCTTGGCGTCAAAAAGAGAGAAACTTTCCTATTCGGTCAGGGAACCCGTGACAAAAGGTGATGTGAGACAATGCATTGGTGGCCAGACGTTTCAAGTATACAGTTACACCTCTTAACAAATTATTTTGGGGAGTTTCGGGATAGCAATTGGGGCTAACTTATCGATAAACTAAGGTAAGTTCCAAAGGTAAACTAACGAAAAAATTCTGTATTCATGTTACCTCACCGCCATTTTTATATTTTTAATTTTCATTGATGCAAATCAAATGTGCAGTTAACTGCAAAATTTTACCTATTTTTCAAAAGAATCAGCAAGCGACGAGGTTTGAACAGGCCAATATCGAATAACTGGTATTTGCACTGTATGTATGACAGGTATAACTGTTTGGAGAAAGTGATGTTGGAGACAGTGCCAGCAATCGAGTTATAATTTGTAGTGGGGCCTGCAAGGGCCCCTCCTGCAAGCAAATGACTAGTTTTAACCTGACAACGCTTTAAACTTCAGTATTTGTATTTTAATGAAAGTCAAAAGTAAGTGAATTGATGGAGGACCCAAACCTGGTCGGAGATTTATACACAGTATAGGTCCCTTTTTATTCACGAAAGAGTTTCCCATAATGCAAATGGGGCAGCCAAGTGGTTATTTTAGAAGAAGATTGTTGTTCACTAAAATTGCTGCACAGAACTGGATTATAGGCAAGAAGGTCTGGGGAGACGGGAGAGGGCTATGGCGTGCCATTTGTTTCAAAATGATTTTCTTTTTCAGTCAATAAATGTTCAATCAACTTTAACATTTTTCAGTTTAACTAATAAACAACCATTTCGATAAGAACAGATTTCCAGTCAGTCATACGTTTCAGGTTCAGTTCTGTGCAAATATATCCGTTCAGTTCAGCTCGCATTTCAGTTAGTTGGAGGTAGATCTATTTTTGTCGTTCGTTTTGATACTTTTTACAGTAAAATTTCATGATATTTGAACAATTATTTGTCTTGTTATTTCCATAATTTGTCGGTATTTTAAGACTATTTTTAGCATTCTGCCTTTATTCCATCTGTCATATTTACAATTTGACACAAGGAGCCCCTTGACCTTTTTTTTGGTGACCTTATGTTGTTTTGGCAATAAATTATAATGTCTCATGCATAAATATTTTTCGCTCTCATCCGGCTCATGTTTGCAACTTTGACATTTGTTATCCGGAAGTAATATGCATGTGACTTGGACTGTACAATAAACCTAAATCAAACAATTGTTTGTATTGTTTTCCTTTTTCGGCCGGCAAAATTATATTAGCTTTGTACTTTTGGTCAAAACTGCCCAATATTTTTTATAATTTAAATTTTTTCGCACACTCTAACAATAACAATAGTTTTGTTTCCATCACATTTTCTTTTATCATGCATGCATGACTAAACTGGCCTATGCCACCGTAGACTTGCTACAAATCGACTCACTCAGGAAAGATTTTGTTCTCAGGACATTTGTTTTTCTCAGGAAATGGCGCTTCGAGGCCCGCTCTCGCACCTAACAAATTATTTCGTAAGTGAGTCGACTTGTGGCAAGTCTAATGTCGCCGCTGTGTTTCTTAATCTTATTTCTATAATTGTTTATGGCCTTTATGGTTCTGAGTTTAAGGCTGCAATAAATTAAACATCTTGCAACCTATAGAAATTTCGAAATTTTACAGTCTCTGAATCTCCCCACAACAACAAACTTGCCAGCAAACCTTACATAGACATTGCCTCCACCGCTGACGACCATGTGGTTCGTTTGTAGAAGAGAAATCTGCAAATTACTGGATCTAGTTTCATCTGTAAATTGCTGAAAGCAGACAAGAGACAAAAACAAGAGAATTAGTCATTTGATTAATAATGAAACCGTCCACACTACTCACACTCATTAATATGTTTTCGTCCTTTGCAAAACGCACTATAGTTTTGTCCATTTTGGTTTCGTCCATGCACACTAAATCGACGAAAAATTTTATTTACAGAAATCTTCATCTCGGTAAACAGAGGTTTTGAAAACGCTCTTGAAAGTGGAGACTTTGAAAAAGCATTTAACTTTTAAAAACGGACCAATAGGGCCGTATACACTAATAGTAATATGTTTCGAAAACAAACCTTTTCAGTTGAAAACGGAAGAATTTTGAAAACGTGGTTATAGTGATTAGTGTGGATGGGACTTGAGTTGTCTTTTTGTCACCATGAACTATACCTTACCAGCTTTGACAATGGACAATGACAACACAAGCGTCTGCATGCTAGGAAGCTTTATCTATGACATCTATAAGCACTAAACTAATCGTCGGTTACCATATTATTGAAAATATATACTAATATAGTAGTTGTATTAAGTTGAGACAGTAAACAACTCAAAATAATTTCCAGTCAAACCTTCCACTGTCCTTGAGATCGCTGCTGGTTCGACTGAACAGATGTCGGAGTTACACATTTGGCATATTTCTCCAAATGCCAAGATTGAGTCGCCCTGGTGTTGCCGAAAGAAAGCATTGTGATTGTCTTTTTTCAAGTAATTGACAAATCAGCAGATCAAATATGGACGAAGCTACAACAACCAACGAGCCACTAGCTGAGTAGCTCCGTAGCGTCTGCATGTTGCAGTTTTCCGAATTTCCGCGGGCTTTTTCCCGCCAAAATGAATTGCCAACACCGAACGAACGAGTCAGACATCTACATGCAGTCCGGCAAAATCTGGGTAGACACGGTATTAACTATGTTAAGAACACTTTTGCTTTAATGCTCGGTTTGTCATACCCTGGTTACCAGAGGTTAGACCCGCTAAAGCTGCGGATAATTTTAAAACTCCGCCTGAAAGGGTTGGCTTTTTGATACTCCAAGTATGGAAAAGAGTAGGGAAAATTGGTATTTTAGCATATCAGTATATTTAATTAAGGGTCACATAAAATAACTGAAATGGATAGCAATTAAAAATAGTATATAAGATATAAAAACGGGGTTGCAAATCTAGCCCTAAACTGCAAAGCAAAGATTTATCCTGACTTAAAGGTTGACCGACTATTGACAACTTTCGATACTTTATTTTTAATGTCTAGGAAAGGGTTTGAGGGAGTCTGAAAACATTATTGAGTACCCCCCGGAGCGGAGGTACTTTTCAACCGCGTGCCAAAACTCGCTCGGGACCCCGATTTTCGCTCCGATTTTTGATCTTTTTGGCAAAGAAAGGGGCTGTTTTGCAGTCTAGGTTAACCGGAGTGTAAAGTTACTGTGGCGCTGGCAACCCTTAGGTCTCCGAAAAGAATGTAAAAAATTGTTTAGTCTCCAGGAGCAGAGAGTTCTCTGCTCGCGGGTACCAAAACAAAACTCAAAAGACTATTAAACTAAAATTAATAAAAATAGAAGTCAGTGAATCACAACATCATGGAACAACTTTCTTCAGCTGATTTCAATAAATGGACCAATCAGAGTGTAGTATTAGCCGAATGCCCGGATTAAGACCTGGTGACGTCATTTTTAATCAATAAACCATAACAGCAAATCCAAAATGGTGGAATGAGAGGAAGTAGAACTGTGATTTTGAATAGAAACAGAACCTGTTGCTTCGACTTGAAGTTAGATTACATCTATGGGTATCAAATTTAAGGAAGTGTGGATACAGTTGAAACAAGAGCCACAAAGAAATATAACTTAGTTAGGTTGTGAACTTTGCAATTGGCATTGAATACGAGCGAGGAACGTGAAATTGTAGTCGGTTGTCGACCATGTCATGGCTTTTGAAATGTCAGCAAACTGGTGGAAGTACAGTTCATGGATAAGGCTCAGATACATAATAATTCTTATTCTTTTAGCTTTTGCACAAGGTAACCTTTTGTTAGATTTTGGCGCGCAATTGAAGGCGATGTTTGGTGTTGTAATGGTGTTCGGTTGCACAACTCGCGTCTCATGTTGGTTTTCGAATTCTGTTTGTAGGGCAAACTTTGAACTCCAAAGGCGAAGTACTGCAAGAGTGCAAAAGAGGGACAGTTAAGGATGGTCATATCTTCAAGAAAGGGAAAAACGCCGGAACGTTTTCAATGTTGGGATATGCTGACAGTATAGACCAGTGTGTGGAAATATGCTGTGGCGTAGCGTCATGCCAAATGGCACTGTTCTTGAAGAAAAAGTCTCGCGGTAGCTGCTATGCAGTGGAGTGTAAAAACACAGCGGATTCGTGTGATACAATCCTTGTAAAGAACTCACATTTGCACTCAAGTATATTTATACGAAACTCAGGTACGTACTATTTATTTTCTGATTATCTTGACGTTGTTTGAATTTGACAAGTTTGTATGTACGAAATACATGATTTGGAAGCCACTTTCATGTAATTAAATGACATATGATGAGCTCGCGTGTCTATATTTCCTAGATCTGTTAAATCTTCTCAAAATGATTAGCATTCTCCTGGGAACATTGTGTTCGAATTATTCAATTGCAAATTTCATTGGAGCTTGTTTATTATTCGAAGAATTTAAACGCTACTAGCGTATGCTATACGTCTATAGCGGTTTTTTGTAAGTAGCAATTATTGTTACGTGGAAATTATTGTATTTGAAGTGACTATGCATTTTACTTGTGGGCTGTTGTTCCTTTGTTCAGAGATCACATCGCAGCACGAATATTTACATCATTTTACCCAGTCATACCACACACATGTGCTTTATTTTCTGATGTATTAAGGAATATAATAAGTGTGATGTGCAATTCGGGTACAGCTGTGTCGGTTCAGCTGTGTCGAGCTTCATGATAACACTGTTCTGAAGAAACTGCTTGAAGAAGTCGTTCCTAACTCGACTTTAATGATCAATTATTTATCTTCTTTGCTCTGCCACGCTTCTGTAATCAAACTCCCTACTCCAAGTTATAATCAAAGAAACTAGAAATGGAACTCTTCACATATATATTCAACAATAAATGTTTAAGTTTTTGAAGTTAGTGCTGTCTGGCTGGGTCAAAAGTTTAATTGCTCCATACAGTGTAGTTCCATTGTCTTTGTCTATCCGGCTCATTCAACTTATGCTAATTGCGGCTTGGTTAAAGTTTTAAAGACACTTATCGAAAATGTATATTTTCTAAGTTAAGTTCATTCGTTTTCTCTGTATTAAACATTATGAAAAGTTTAAATACTGTCATAAATTCCAATATGAAATATCCAATATTATCAAATGGGTTAACTTTGCTTTGTTTGTTGATAAGATTTATAGAATTAGAACTATATTTCCATAATCATTTGATCAAGCATTATGTTTTTTTACAAAATTCAAGCTGTGCATTTTATTACAAATAATTTTGAAAGACTATTTCTTCTTCAAAGTTTTGTGACAACCAGCCAAACTTGCAGTTATAGTTCATACAAAAGTCAACATTCAAGCATCTGCTATCCATATTCCATACATACATTTTCAAACTTCTATATGTCAATTGCTTTTTAAAATAATCATAATCAATTATAATTAAAATGTACAAGCTGTTTTTGGAATAATCTTGAGTTGAGATTGTTTCTATATATAGTATTAATCACATGTTTTTGAAGGGTATAGTTTTCAGTGAATTGTGATTAAAAAGTATATATTTTATAAATTAACCCCAAAAATGTTTTTGAATGTTGTTTTCTGACACTGATTTAGTTCTACATGTAAATGTCTACTACAATTGTCTTCTGCAACTGTGTCTGATTAGTTGCAATTGTATATGCAGCTAAACATAGTTCTAGGTCTTAAAAATGTTGCTAAGCAATGGGGTAAATTTATATTTATCAACATAAGTCGCCATCAGCCAGTCAAAGGAGAAATCATGAATTATGCCATTTTTGATGCATTTATAAATGGAAAACACTAACTAAAGAATGCATTTGTGTCAGATACTGTTTAGCAGGACATTTTTGCATGCTTCAATTTTTGTGGATTTGCAGATTTTGAGGCTTTGCAGGGTTTAATTTTTGCGATTTGGAAGAATGCATTTTGTCTCAAAGGGATTATTTTTTTTTTATTTAAGTAAGGTTTAAGTATGGAGCAGTTGAATTCAGATGTTGTTTTTATCATAACTCAAATTTTATTCAATCAATGTGCACAGTCACAATTGTCACCCTAAAGTGCAAGTGCAGTTATTCAGATTTCATTTTATTAAAATAATATTACAATTGGCAGATAATTGGGTTGTTAGGGTCAGACCAGATTTCAACTGATATTGCATTGTTTGCTTTAGCCTGGCTGCATACACGAAATAGATTAGCCTAAGTTGCAGGCAGGTTATGGCTTTCTTTTGATTTTGTATTTAAACAATAACTTATACATACATATATATATTAAACATGTTTTTGGCATTTAGTTGTTTTTAAAAAGCTACATGTAGCATAAACCAGAATTCAATATTTTAAAAAAAAATTGAATTGATTGGATCTTGTTAAATCACCCAAAATGTATTACGTGATGTCTAAGTTTGTCCACACAAGAGACCCATACTTTCTGTAAGTAGCTAATCCTGGCCCCACTTCTAGCTGCTGACAATAGTCTGCATTGTATATCAGGTCTGTGGTCAGCATAATGTACAATGTATTAAAGACCAATTCACTTGAAAGAGAGGTAATCCCCAACTAACCAATTGATGCATCACCATGTATATCAGGACATGACTTTGCTTCTTAGGTTGTTAGGCCATAATGAACAGTATATAGCCAATGAGTCTGAGATATATGATCATGTAATATGTAACAAATAATATCTCAAATAAGGTCAGGCTTTGAGGGCCTTGATGCTACAGCCCTTGATGTTACCCAGTCTTGTGTTAACTACCCCCTGTGACATTTGACATTGTTAGGGTATGTTTGATGGACCGTATTCTGGAATAAGAATACATTATGGATTAAAAACTTTGATCTATCAACTGATCAATATTACTTTTCAGAATTATGTGAATACATGTAGGAGCTACATGTACCTAGTAAGTTACATAATTCGGTGAAATAAAGTTATTGTTTAGAGATTGTACATATAGGAGACATTTTGAAATTGTCTTGATTGTATTCCTATTCCGGAATACAGTCAATCAAATGCACCAGGTGTAAGCCACATAAAATCATGTACTCTTTATTGTATGTTATTGTCAGTAATGATCAGTATGATAATGTTTTTGCACAGGTGACCGAAAAGAGAAAACTCTTCAAAAAGGGTGAGTGTGTGATATTGTTGGCATTGTAATCTGGCCATAATTTATTAGGGACTTTAATTAAACATCTAGGATGACAATGACAAGGACGGCAGGAACTAGAAACCCTACATGTAGTTTGGAAATCAAACTGTCTGTCTACAAGATGAAACTTGAGGTTTTCATATAATTATTATTGTATTTATAAAGACTACAGTTGTCAGGCTGTTGCTTATGAATCTCATAATGGGTCAAATGTGACATTGTAGGTGTCCCTGGTAAGGGTTAAGTTGGAGTGGATTGAGTTAGGTCCACAGGCCTCTTGCTGAATATGACAGTAGGTGTGTGGAGCGTCGTACACCTCGGCTGACTGAGGCATGTGATGGCATGCAATGTGCTTATTGATGCCTGCAATGCTTTCTTGCACAAGGTTTTAATAGTTAAAAGCACAGAAACCTCTAGCTAAATATCGAGCCCTTTTCAAAAGGAAAAAATGTGGTTCTTTTTTAAAAAACTACCTTTAGTGCCGTAATTATTTCAATAGCAAAACTTTGTAGACATGTACATGTAAACACACTAAAAAATATATTAATTGAATGTGTAGTGTGACATCGCCTTAATTACTTAAGGTTAACTATTCTTTGCTAGGACTAAAATCCACGTTCAAAACCATACATGTTATGTGTAATTGCTTAGATGTGATACTCTATAACTATAATTTGATGGTTGTTGGAACAATTAACCATTTGAATGAACATTTATCAGTTAATCAAAATACCTTAATAATAATTATACTGTATACATGTAAGTACAAACTACAAGACGTATTTTCAGCATAATTTTTAATCAGTATAACTTTTTTATGCTAAAAGTATTAACTAGAGTTAACTGTTATAATTATACTTGCTCTCATTTCAGTTCAACATTGATCAGTGATTCAAATAGGACACTTGTAAGAGAGAAAAGGTAGCGTTAACTGCTTTGGGTAAAACAGTTTTATTTAGCTTATATAAAATGTAATTAATTAATGTAGTTAATAATAAGGTTTTATTCCTTAACTATAATACATGTACATTATTTTAAATTATTATAAAACCTTTAGCATAAAAAGTATGTATTAAATTTATCCATATATTTTTTTAAATACTTCAATTTAATTTAGTTATAATTTCATATAAATATGCTGAAGCTATTAAATACCGATACATAATTATATTTATTTCATTAATTGATAATTAATAAACATTAATTATTATATTTATTTATTCAATAAATAAAGCCATAAATTACCAGGATGTACATTGTATGGAGAGAATAAAAGTGATAATACACTGTCATGTGTTTAGATATCGTATCAAAACTCGTGTTTTGATAACAATTTTCCCATCGTGACACTCTACGCTGGTGCCGGACATCTCATTTCACAGTCTACTTATGACTTATGACTTATTAAATAATAAACAGATCATTACATGGCCACTTGGAGATATGCATTTTATCTTGAACTTGTGTTGAAAATATCTTCACAAGTTTGTGAGTATATTATTAACACTTGAAGATATAATTTATATCTCTGGCACAGCCAGGATAAAAGCGTTTTCTTTCAATTTGAATTTTCCCCATTGTCATTGGCTGGATACAACCAAATAAATATGTGACCTGCAAATTTATAACTACATGCTCATAATTATTGTTTGCGCATACATGTGAATTAAGTGTAGACACCTCATGCATGCAAAAACCTAGTTGTACATTTTCCAATGCAACAGGCACCCATAAGTATAACTCTGGTGGACTAGTTTTGAAAAAAAATAGGGATTCTACGTCGGCGAGTAGGTCACATTAAGATTGATTTAATCAACTGTAGGAGTTGATGT